>CM050172.1:19684302-19963400 GCA_027410445.1 Discoglossus pictus
TATAACTCATGGGGGTCAATACAGACCCCTTAAGCCCTTAATTAACCCTGTCACTCATGGGGGTCAATACAGATCCCCATAAGCCCTTAACCCTATAATTCATGGAGGTCAATACAGACCCCCATAAGCCATTAATTAACCCTGTCACTCATGTGGGGCAATACAGACCCCCATAAGCCCTTCATTAACCCTATAACTCATAAGGGTCATTATGGTCATGGCACTTATGTGGTTAATGTTAGGGTTTTAACAGCCCTGTAAGGGTCATAATACACCCTTATGGGACTGACGGGGTTAAATAGAGGCTTATGAGGGTCTGTATTGACCACCATGAGTTATAGGGTTAATTAAGGGCTTATGGGGGTCTGTATTGACCCCCATGAGTTATGGGGTTAATTAAGTTCTTATGGGGGTCTGTATTGACCCCCATGAGTGACAGGGTTAATTAAGTGCTTATGGGGGGTCTGCATTGACCCCCATGAGTTATGGGGTTAATTAAGTGCTTATGGGGGTCTGTATTGACCCTCATGAGTGACAGGGTTAATTAAGTGCTTATGGGGGTCTTTATTGACCCCCATGAGTTATGCGGTTAAGTGCTTATGGGGGTCTGTATTGACCCACATGAGTTATAGTGTTAATTTTAGTTGCCTGGGGTTAATATTTTTTAGTGCGAGTCCTTTCAGGACCTTTACGGTCCTTCAAGGACCCGCAAGGCGGGAAATTTAAAAATGTTAATGCAGCGGGGTCACGATCGGTGCCGATTGGGGACCCCCGCTGCAAGGGGTTAATGTCGGGACCCCTGCAGTAAGGGGTTACTGTGGGGACACTTCAGGGTTCCCGATGGGGATCCCCAGCATAGAGGGGGGTTAATTTTAGGTGCCGGGGGGTAGTTGGAGTACCCCCCACAACAGGGCTTATGTGTGGGACTGCCGCGGAGGTCCCGTTTAGGACCCCCGCAGCAACTGATGAGGTGTGTTGGAGACTGCGAGATCATCTCGCAGGCTGTCACTCCTCATGTACATTATTGCAGTGTTCATATGGACGGCCCTGCTGGGTAGCTAATTTAATAGCGTGTAACTTTGAGAAATTTGCAGTACGTAGGATTTAAGTAGAAGCCTCTTGGAATTTAATTCCTCTGGAATTTAATACGACTGTTAATCATTTAGGACCTCATTAAATACAGACCCCCATAAGCACTTAATTAACCCTGTCACTCATGGGGGTCAATACAGACCCCCATAAGCACTTAATTAACCCCGTCACTCATGGGGTCAATACAGACCCCATAAACCCCTAATTAACCCTTTCACTCATGGGGGTTAATACAGACCCTCACAAGAACTTAATTAACCCTGTCACTCATGGGGGTCAATACAGACCCCCATAAGCACTTAATTAACCCTGTCACTCATGGGGTCAATACAGACCAAATAAACCCCTAATTAACCCTGTCACTCATGGGGGTCAATACAGACCCCATAAACTCCTAATTAACCCTGTCACTCATGGGGGTCAATACAGACCCTCATAGGCAATGAATTAACCCCGTCACTCATGGGGGTCAATACAGAGCCCATAAGCCCTTAATGAATCGCGTCACTTAGGGGGGTCAATACAGACCCCCCATGAGCACTTAATTAACCCTGTCACTCATGGGGTTCAATACAGACCCTCATAAGCCTCTATTTAACCCCATCAACCCCATAAGGATATATTATGACCCTTATGGGGCTGTTACAACCCTAACATTAACCACATAAGTGCCATGACGGTCCTCCAGTACCCTCATGACACTAAATACAAACACTACACTGCACTATACCCCCCAATAAACCATTCAATCTAAACTAACCCCCCTCTGCACTAACCTATTAACACCTACACTACCTACATACACTACCTACCTAGCCGCTAACAAAAAACACCACCACTCTAATTATAGAAAATAAAAAAACCTAACTCACACAAAATAAAAAATCTACATTAAAGAAAATAAAAAACCTAACTCACAAAAAATAAAAGAGGTACATTACAGAAAATAAAAAAATACATTACAACCCCCACCCCACTACAGAAAAAAATCTACACACCTGAAAAAGAAATACATATAGAGTACATACATTACAATACAATACAATACAAATAAAATACACTACCCCCATATCTATCTAAAATATATCTCCTAATCTATTTAATATACAATAAATCCTATCTATCTAAAATACATCCGTCCAATCTAATATACAATAAATTCTATCTATCTAAAATACATCCCCCCAATCTAATATACAATAAATCCTATATATCTAAAATACATACCCCTATCTAACATACAATAAATCCTATCTACAGACAAACCCTAATTCTAACCTAAAATAAAATAATTAAGACCACTTACTTTTGCAGATGTCCCTTCAGATCCCCAACCTAGGGGAAAAAAACAAAACAAATTAGTACAATACATACAATAAATAAACATTATAAATATTCTAAATATTCTACTCAGCTTTCCAGCATGTCCCCGTCCATCTTTTCTTCTCCGGCACGGACTCAGTTAAAAAAAAAAAAACATTACATAACTGCAACATACATACACAGATAAAATAAAATAAACATAATATACATTGTACTTTCCTCCCCGCTATGTCCCCGGCCTCCTCCTCTTTGCCCTGGCTGGGCTCTGAAACAACCCGCGCTCTAAAAAATACTTGCGGACCTCTCCGACGCTAATGAGCCTCCTAGAGCCTTTTCCGGAAGGAAATAGCAATGGCGCCTACTGATTGGCTGAAAACGCTGTGTATAATTTTCAGCCAATCAGAAGGTGCCAATGTGAGCGCCAATCAGGATGGGATACACCCCAAAATCCCGCTCTGATTGGCTAATGCACCTGTCAATCTTCATTTAAACCAGATGCCTTCAGCCAATAACAATGGGATACACCCCCACAGAGTGATTGGCTGAAGGCATTTGCGCCTTCTGATTGGTTGTTGTCAATGTTAATCAGTATTACAGCCAATGAGAAGGTGCAGATGTCTTCAGCCAATCACCCCGTGGGGGTGTATCCCATTGTGATTGGCTGAAGGCAATAAAGCCTTCTGATTGGTTTAAAAAAATATTGACAGGTGCGTTAGCCAATCAGAATGGGATTCCTTACGGAAAAGGCTCTAGGAGACTCATTAGCGTTGGGGAGCTCCGCGAGTGTGGAACTCTGTTAGTTTTTTTTTTAGTTTTTTTTAGAGCTCGGATTGATCCAGGGCCCAACCGGGGCAGAAGAGGAGGAGGCCGGGGACATCGCGTGGAGGTAAGTACAATGTATATTATGTTTATTTTATTTGTGTATGTATGTTGTAGTTATATATATTTTTTTTTAACAGGGGCCGTGACGGAGAAGAAAAGAAAAAGGATGGGACATGCTGGAAAGGTGAGTATAATATTTAGAATGTTTATAGTGTTTTTTTTTATTGTATGTAATCTATTGCACTAATTTGTTTTGGATGGGATGGTGATCTGAATGGACACCTGCAAAGGTAAGGGGTCTTAATTATTTTATTTTAGGTTAGAATTAGGGTTTGTGTCTGTAGATAGGATTTATTGTATGTTAGATAGTGGAATGTATTTTAGATAGATAGGATTTACTGTATATTAGATAGATTGGAGGGATGTATTTTAGATAGATAGGATTTATTGTATATTAGATTGGGGGATGTATTTTAGATAAATAGGATTTATTTTATATTAGATAGATTGGGGGATGTTTTTTAGATAGATAGGATTTATTGTATATTAGATAGATTGGGGGATGTATTTTAGATAGATAGGGGGATATTGTATTTTATTTGAATTGTATTGTAATGTATGTATTCTGTATGTTTCGTTTTCAGGTGTGTAATTTTTTTTTTCTGTTGTAATGTATTTTTTTATTTTATGTAATGTACCTTTTTTATTTTTTGTGACTTAGGTTTTTTTATTTTCTTTAATGTATATTTTTAATTTTGTATGAAGTAGGTTTTTTATTTTCTGCAATGTAGATTTTTTATTTTGTGTGAGTTAGTTATTTTTATTTTTTATAATTATAGTGGTGGGGGGTTATTAGGGGGTAGGTAGGTAGTGTATGTAGGCAGTATAGGTGTTAATAGGTTAGTTTAGAGGGGTGTTAGTTTAGATTTAATGGTTTATTGGGGGTATAGTGCAGTGTCGACCGTCATGGCACTTATGTGGTTAATGTTAGGGTTGTAACTGCCCCATCAGTGTCATAATATTCCCTTATGGGACTGATGGGGTTAAATAGAGGATTATGAGGGCCTGTATTGACCCCCATGAGTGACAGGGTTAATTAAGGCCTTATGGGGGTCTGTATTGAGCCCCATGAGTGACAGGGTTAATTAAGGGCTTATGGGGGTCTGTATTGACCCCCTATGAGTTATGGGGTTAAGTGCTCATGGGGGTCTGTATTGACCCCCATGAGTTATGGGGTTAATTAGTGGTTTATGGGGTCTGTATTGACCCCCATGAGTTATGGGGTTAATTTTAGTTGCCTTTACAGTCCTTTAAGGACCCACGAGGCAGGAAATATACATTTTTAAATGCAGTGGGGTCATGATTGGTGCGGATCGGGGACCCCCGCTGCAATGGGTTAGGGTGGGGGCTGCAGGGGTCCCATACGGACCCCTGCAGCAAGGGGTTAATGTGGGGACACTTTGAGGGTTCCGACGGGGACCCCAAGCATAGAGGGGTGTTAATTTTAGGTGCCACAGCCTGGATTATTGTACCGCAGGCCCTTTAAGGAGACGGGGCAGGGAATTTAAAAGTTTTAAATGCAGCAGGGTCACGATCAGTGCCGATTGGGGGACCCCCGCTGCAAGGGGTTAATGTGGGTGGGGGGGGCTGCTAGGGTCCTTATGGACCCCCGCTGCAAGGGTTAATTTTACGTGCCCTGGGGGGTAGTTGAGGTACCCCCCACAACAGGGCTTATGTATGGGACTACCAGGGAGGTCCCGTTCAGGACCCACCGCAGCAATTGTTGAGGGTTGGGAGCCTGAGAGATCATCTTGCAGGCTGTCACTCCTAATGTAGGTTTTCGCAGTGTTCATACGGACCTCACATGTTGCTCGCAGCAGGGCAAATTTAATAGCGTTGTAACTTTTAGAAATTTGCAGCACGCAGGGTTTAAGTAGAAGCCTCGTATCTACGAGGCTGGAATTTAATAGAGCTCTTAGACAGGTTAGATGCCTGGTTTGCAACTAACAGAATCTATCTTGATGTCTGTAATCAGTATAAT
The DNA here is from genome assembly GCA_027410445.1 of Discoglossus pictus. NCBI lineage: Eukaryota > Metazoa > Chordata > Amphibia > Anura > Alytidae > Discoglossus > Discoglossus pictus. Next base: position 19,689,581 of record CM050172.1, read on the forward strand.
ATTCAGAGAAAGTTGGAGCTTTACATGCCTTAGGCACTGGCTGTTATCAATAGTGCAGAGCATGGGTCCTCCAAAATCAACCTGGTTCTCAGTGTTGTGCAAGAACTTACCTCTGTCTAAAGGTATATTGGGCGCCTAATACTCTTTTTTCAATGAGTCTGATAAAAACAATCAAACCCCACCTTGTGGTCAAATGGGACCAAGACTTGGGTAGGAATCTTGAGCCTGCTAAGTGGAAAGAGGCCTTCACCAATTTGAACAGGGGCTCTGTGACCTATAACCTACTTGAGGTATCGTTAAAGTTCTGCAAAGAACATACCTCACACCCTCTAGAATGCATACAATCAATCCCCAGATTAGCTATACATGCTTTAGGGGCTGTCAACGGGGAGGAGATTTCTTGCATATTTTGTGGTCCTGCCCAACTGTTCAGGACATCTGGGAGCAAATGCTGAGACTGGAGTGCATGTAGGATAAGACATTATCAGAGCTACAAACTGAACTTTATTTCAGTTTACTATGCTTGAAGAATTTCTAAAGAAAAGAGAATTTAAACAATATGTAGAATATAATATTAAATATGAGAGGTTTGTGAAAAACTGCATAGTGAAATATATCTCACACCTCCAAGCAAATATCCTGTCTTCAATCATTAAACCACCAAAACATGTTCTTGAAAAAAAAAAAAAAAAATTGCTCAGTATGTCAGACTTTTTAGAAAAAGTTTGAGATGTTAAAGATTTAATGAGTGATTTTGAATAACACAATGAACGTGGTTATTTATCATAAAAGAGCAAATGTACGCAAGCTTGTTTGCAGACATTGAACTTTTTCACATAAGAGTCAGAACCAGAAGTTACTTCAGAAATGAAATTGCAGTCCATTGAAACTGTACTTTCCAAAATCACATTGAAGCTTCAGGATGGATTGTTTAGGAAGGTGTTTAGATGTGGGAAGCAGTGTCCATTCTGTCGAGTTCCCTTTGGGGCTGGGGCTACTGACCATAAGCAGCATAAAGCAACTACCCATAGATGTGAAGGATTAGGACTATACAAATGTACAGCTTCTGAAGAGCTGGTCACTTCAATCTGTACTACAGATATCTCAAATGCGAGATTCATGAATTCGGACACAGGTGAAGAATATGCATACATATATTGGCAACATTTTTACCCAGACTGGACCATTCAACCTGACCCAGACATTGAGTTTACAGATTACTGGAAATTCATCCTTACTCACTTCAATGATCAATTTGCTAAAGAATATGATGCAAAACCAGCTAAACTACCATAAGGCTGGAAAAACATAACAAAAGATAACTGAAAACTTTTAAGAAAATATTTAACATGAACAGAGGATAACAAAGTAGTAATATCTCTCCCACCAATCAATTTCCTAGACTATATGTTAATTTCAAAAACATATGCCACATTGCATTTTTCCGGTTTAACACAATAAGAAGAATTGTGCTAACAGGGATATTGAGCTGGAATGGAAATTAGTGAAAATCATGACAGAAAGTGCACTTAAATATATGTGTAGCACAATAAGAAGTTATGGAATTCACATTTCTATGGACACAAGGACTGTAATATTAACCAATGCGTTTCCAATATATGAGATCTTTTCTCCTGCCTAACAACTGCCACAGCGCCATCTTGCAGCTTTGCTGCTGGCGGTGCCTGGCACTGGACTAACGGGCAAGGTTGGTACAAAATGACCATGATTGTTTATTTTTTTTTAATTAATTTTGAGCTCCAAAAATAGGTGTCGTCTTATACATGAGGCGTCTTATACACAGAAAAATACGGTATATTAATTGTTATGCCCAGAAGGGCCCCCCACTGGACTTGTTGCGTTAATCAGAAATGATGTGTGTTCAGAATGGGCTTCATGCTAGTGAGTTGCCTAATAGTACTGGTTGAAGGGGGTATTTCATAAATGATGTTGTTATATGTTGTAGGGTGGGTCTCAATAATATCAATGTTGGGGTCACTATATGATATATGATGTTGCTGTATAATGTAAGGTAGATCTCAATAAGTAATTTTGGGGTCACCAAAAGAGTATGTGTGTATTATACAGAACAATGTGGGTATTTGGCCTTAACAGCAGGAGTTATGATTTATTAATGTAAAAAGGGGACCTAGGCATGCTTGTTATGGACAGTAAGCATTTTCCCCAGTGAGTGTAACAGAGTGTATTGCAGGGGTATCTGGGGTGAAGAGAATTCAGTTAAGGGGGTTATTGATTTTTGATGGACAGAAAATAGCCAGGAGGAATGGGGGGGCATGTGGACACTTTGTCTATAAGCAAGTGTTTATAATGCTGGCCTCCCTGCGGCGCTGGCTTCCTGGCAGCTCCTAAACTAAGGTGTGAAGTGTTTCTTTTCCTGTACAAACAGACATAAAGAGTCTCCTTGCCAGGTTACCTAGAAAGGAAGGAAATTCATAGGGGAGGGCTGATGCTGGGACAAATGTAATGTGTGAATTCTCCTACACGTGACAAAAGGTCTCATTAAGCTATTCAGCCAAGAAGGAACAAACACCACAGGGGGCATTGAGAAGGGCTGACAGCAGATGATTAAAAGATGGATCACAGCTAGTGGGAGATTGGGTAGGAGGGCTGTTGCTAAGGGGTGTGACTTGGAGTGACTAAACTGTATAAATATGATGTGAGAAAATAAAAAGGGGTCAGTGAGTGAACATGCATAAATTGAGATGCGTGGATTATTCTGATGGAATATAATATTTCTAACAGGAAGGGAATATTATTATGCGAGGACTCTGCTTGCAACTCTGCTCCTATCCACTGGGGGTAGTATTGCATTCCTGTATTCCTGTAAACCTGAGGACTGGGTGTTAATGGAGACTAGCCAGGCTGTTACCAGGGAGAGATTACCCCAAGGGTAATTGACAACCCAGAGGGATGACTGTAAGCCAAAGGCAGGTGGTCAACCTTGGGACATCACATTAATTACCTTTAGGCATTTTATACTTCTCATCACAAAAACCCATGCAGCTCTATGTTGAAGAAACCCTACCCATATTCCTTTACATTAGATTTCCTTCCTTTGTGTAGATACATTCTATCATATTATAAGAAATTGGTCATACATATTGGCCTACAATACATTATGATAATGTTATTATTTTCTCTCTCTTCCTTTATATATATATATATATATATATATATATATATATATATATATATATATATATATATAGATAGATAGATATGTGTGTGTGTGTAGATATATAAATGTCATTAAGAGGTCAGTCAGTCATTCCCGGGTTAAATTCCAAAAGAAACACATCAAAGGGGTGAGAAAAACACATAATTGCAATTTTCACATCTGTCAAGATTTATGGGGTCTATTCACTTAAATACAGGGCACCACCCGTGGAGATGATAATCAATGATAATGGTAATTGTTTTAGTACAGTTGACTAAAGAGATCTATTGATTAAGATTGCGATAAAGTCTACTCTGTCAACAGATCCAATTAAGATATAGAGGGGGGGAGACAGACCAAATATCATATAAAAAAACAGCTTAAATTCACAATGGCAGAAGGAGAGGGGACATAGAGATCCCACACAGAGAGGTTCTGAGGTGACCAGTAGACCATAGGTGGTAACTATACCTCTCAATATTTTTGATCCACGCAGGGTAATTATATTGCATGTCTGATTGATGACTAATTCTTTTTCTTTCTCCCTCTATACTGATGATATATATATTGGGGTAAAAATACTAATTACTGTTTTCTTTATTGCTGTTTACTGATGATATGTGGATATATATATATATTAATTAATGTTTTGTTCTTTCTGGATACTGGGGAAATGTTTGCTGTTTTTCTTTCCTCTTGAAGGGTTAAAAATAATTTAGGTGTTTTCTTTTTGTAGGAGCCAGCCATTAAATATCAAGTAATTGTGCTTATATATAAATATATAGGATATATTTTGTTTATATTTTGTTATTTCATAAAACTTTACATTTGTGATTATTTGTTTTTGTGTTACTTTGTTTTCCCACAAGTTCTTGCATGATTATTTGTTTTTGTGTTACTTTGTTTTCCCACAAGTTCTTGCATGATTATTTGTTTTTGTGCACAGAAATATATAAATATATGTTAATTCATAAATCTTATTGGTGTGTTTTATTTGTCAATCATTCTCAAAAGAATAGAATCTCTAGAAATTACCCTTTAATTTCTTACAGTTGGCGAGCCAGGCAGGAGAGATATGGTATGATATTTAAAACATATTTATAAGAATATTATTTCTGTGCTTAAACACATTTTCATGTAATTTACTTGTGAGGAAATAATTTGGTTTAAATTATATGGTTGCTATGCTTGGGTTGAGTAGTCTTTTCACAGGTTTCAGTAAAGTTACATCTGTTGTTTTGGGATAAACATTAGCTTTTGTTTACATGAATAGAAGTGCTAATAAGGGTATTGTTGTTGAACTAATACAAAGTGTGGTTTACTGGTGAATGAACTGTATTTGAGATAGTTAATATAAGTGGTTACATTATAAAGTATTTTTGTTGTTTAAAACTTCTGTTGTGTAGTTGCATAAGCTGTTGGTTTATATAGCTGGTACGTTTTTATTTTTCATTTATTTCCTCTTTCCAAAGTTAATTGTGAAAGTAAGAAATTTGCATAAATAATGGAGGGTCTAATGAAAAAGATTTCTAAAGTTGCTAACCCTGAAGCTCTTATAAAGTCCATGGTGGATGCATCAGACCCGTGGTTCCAAGCTACTGTTTATGTTTCAAATGCTATTAATGAGAAAAAATTGTCCAAGTCAAAAGGAAAAACAGCCCTTATTTTTGCTGCAAAATGGATTGCAGAACAGTATAAAATAGTAAATGTACAGAAACAATCGCTAGAATCGAAAATATCTGAGTTAAATATGACTCTAAAATCTCTACAGGTCACTGCAAATGCAGCAGCTGCATTAAGTATAGGAAACCAGGAGACATTAATAAAAAATAAACAATTATGCAGTGAGAATGAGCAGCTTCTTGAAAGGCTAAAAGATGCAGAGGGAGCAATCAGATGTCTGGCATCTCGCGGACATAAAGAAGCTGATCATTCTCAATGTTTAGCAGAAATCAATGACCTGAGAGTACAGCTAGGGAAAAGAAATGCGGTGGTGGCTGCCTTTAATATTTCAGAATATAGTGAGAGAGATGTTCAGGAGATGAACTGGGATATGTTTTCTAGAGGAGAGAAAGAGGATAGTATGCCCAAGGACTGGCAATTTCTGAAACAAGTATTTCTAGGCCTCTCACTAGTACTGAAATACATTCCCTTAGCAAAGAACTGGGACATATAGATTTTGGGAGTGACCCCGTAGAAGTATTGTTAAAATTAGAACAATTTGATAAAATTCACAGACATTTTAATGAAGTAGATACATTTGATGTCATTGTTGCCAGTTTGGACAGCTCATTAAAATCTAGTCTTTCCCCAGCAGTGGTTGTTCATCCTAGAACAAAACAACAACTCATGGAGGAATTGTTAAAATCACTTGGCTTAGATGAAGCTGATCACCACTCAGCATTTGGTAATTGTACTCAAAGGAAAGGAGAGTCAGTTCAGGGGTATATAGATAGATTATATGCTTTTTATAAGTTAACTCTTCCAGTAGGAACACAAGGAAGTCAGAATGATGACATTTTTAAGAAAGCATTATTAAACAGAACTTGTCCTGAGATTCGTAGATTGGTGGGTCTATCTGTATCACCTCAGAATCAGTTTCCAAGAATCTTGAATTGCTTGAAGAGGGCTGAAGCAATTCTTAAAGACCAAAATAAATCTAGCAGGGGCAGAATTTCTGCAGTAAAAGGGCCATCACCACAAAATAGATATCGTCAGTATCATTATAAGCCTTCAAATAAAAACCAAGGACCCTTAGTTAAGGGAGAAGCCTTTAAATGTTTCACATGCGGTCAGGTGGGTCATTTTTCCAAAAACTGTAGTTTTTCAAAAGCAAAAGCACCTGATACGCCAATGACCTCAGTGTATGCAGAACTGAGGCAAGAATTGGATAGAATGAGTAAAGACATGGAAAAAATTAAAGCAGTCCAAGTTACTAATCAGATTGCTGGCCACAGTCCCTCTGCATAGGGATCTGTTGCATCTCTCTCACCTGTTGTGGAGTTCGGGCGGGATAGATGCAATAGGCCTATAATCACTGCTGCTGTGGAAAGAGGCCCACAGCAGAAGATGTTGATTGACACTGGTGCCTCTGTATCTATTATTTACACTAAACAACCTCATTTACACCCTCTATCCACAGGAAAACAAATAATACTAGAAGCCTTTCAAGGGTCTCAGACAGAAGCAGTAGAGGCCAGAAATGCTAAAATCTGGATTAGGGATAATGCCTTTGATCTGAGTGCATACCTAATGAATTTACCTGAATCTGTTTCTATTCTAGGGTCTGACTTCTTGAGGAATAATGGTGCAGTAATTGATTTTGTAAATAACAAAATTTGGTTTAAGGAAAAAGGTGAATATTGTGTTATTTCTGATTCTCCTGCAGTCTATGCTATTAAGAAACCGGAAAGACTTGATTTACCTACACACGTAGACCCCAGGGTGTCAAAAATAATACAGGATTATGATTATGCATTTGCCAAACATAAACATGATTGTGGTAGAATGGAAGGAGAGGAAGTCATTCCTGGTAGTGCCCACAGTGCGCAAAAACAATATTCCCTCCCTAAAGGTTGTGAGCCTTTTATTCAGCAAACAATTGATTCATTATTAGAACAAGGTGTATTGAGAGAGTGTGAATCAATAACAAATTCACCAATTTGGCCAGTACAAAAACCAGATTTATCATGGCGCTTATGTGTTGATTATAGAAAATTAAATTCCATAACCCCAGCCTGTGCACCGGTTGTCAGAGAAACCCCTACCCTTCTTTCCCTTATCCCTTCTTTTGCCAAGGTATTCTCCACACTGGACATTTCGAATGGCTTTTGGAGCATAAAACTAGAGAGAGAATCGCAGTACAAGTTTGCCTTCACATGGAGGGACCGACAGATAACATGGACATGTATCCCACAAGGGTTCCATAATTCCCCGACAATATTCCATAAAAAGATGGCAGCATTGCTAAAATCCTTCTCCAAACCATCAGCCGTGCTCCAGTATGTTGATGACCTACTACTGGCCACAGAGACGGAAGAAGAACATCTTGCCCTCCTGACAGAGTTGCTTGAATTGCTTGGTGTTGCTGGTTTAAAAGTAAATCCTAAAAAATGTCAACTCATGCAGACTTCAGTCTAGACATTTTTGGGGATGTCCATAACAGCTGAAGGAAAGCTTCCTGACCAGAACAAAGTGGACATTATCCAGAGATTAAATTTGCCTGTGTCTAAGACATCACTGAGGTATTTTCTAGGTCTTGTCCAGTACCAAAGAGACTTTATACCACAGTTTGCTGACATGGCAAAACCTCTATATAACCTGCTAAAGAAGGATGTACCAGATGACACCATCAGAACAGAATGGAAAGAGACTCATACAAAAGCTGTCAACGACCTGAAAAGAGCTGTCATGGAAGCCACTGCATTGATATCGCCAGACCCTACTAAGACTTTTCATCTTGAAGTAGCAGCAACAGACACTGCCTTAGCTGCTGTTTTATGCCAAGAAAAGTATAATAAGCTGCGCCCAATTGCTTATGCTTCTCGAGTTCTGACACCTGTGGAACAGAAGTATACAGCTTGTGAGAGACACCTTCTGGCTACATTCTGGGCTATGCAACACTTCACATATATCACTGGACTGCAAAGCCTAATGATACATAGCCCTCACAGTCCACTGAACTTATTGTTAAAACCAGGGGATACTACTCTTTCTTCTGCCCGACTCTCGAGATGGACATTGATGTTAATGCAGAGACATCTGGACATCACGCCAAAGCACACAACCCTTCTACCGGCTTTGCTTCTTTACCAAGGAGAACCACATGAATGTCCCCTTCCCTCTGACCTTACCCTTCCACCCAACCCAATCTCAGACACACCAGTGCAAGGGTTGAATGTGTATTGTGACGGGTCTTCTTATCATGACCAGGGCAAAGCATACACAGGGTTTTCCATTATATTACCTGATAGCGTAATCATGCATTCTTGTCTCCCTCATTCTTCACAGTATGCAGAACTAGCAGCGATTGCTTGCACATTGGAGGAATGCAGTGAAACTGCAATTAATATATTTAGTGACAGCGCCTATGTGGTAAACACTCTCACAATGTTACCTTTGTATGTGCATAATGGGTTCAGATCCTCAGATGGAAAATTGTTAGTGCATGCTAATTTGTTACGGTATATTTGGAATTTGCTACAACATAGATTACTCCCATGTGCACTCATAAAGGTTAAAGGTCATTCAAAAGGTACTGAGCACTCAGAGAGAAACAGTTTGGCAGATCAAGCTGCAAAAAAAGCTGCAAAGCAGGCTGATTTGTGGAGTACTCCCAGGGCCCTTGAAGTTTCTGCCCTGCAAGTGACTACACCACCTGACTTGCTTTCCTTGCAGAAATCTTATTCTCCTTATGAGGTTGTTAGGGAATGGCATGTTGCAGGACAGCCTGCACCAATGCCAACTGAATGGGCCGATAGTACCACATTAATGTCAGATATGGGTCACAATTCTATTCTCATGTACACAAGGAATGTAGGTTCTCCTGTGGTGTGTGTTCCCCCTGATTGTGCTGATGAATTTTTCCAAATTTTTCATTCTCACCCTGTTGGTGGTCATTACTCTGCAGATAGAACAATAGCAAAAATATTGAATTCTGTTTGGTGGCCTTCAATTAAAGAGGATGTTAACCTTAAATGCTCGACATGCCTCCCCTGTTTGCAAGTAAATCCTTCCCCTTGCACAAACAAGTCATTTTTAAGATCAGCACCCCCTCCAGATGGGCCATGGACCCATATTCAAATTGATTTCATTGGGCCGCTTCCAAAAACACCAGGTGGATATACATATTGCCTTGTAGTGATTGATGTATTTACCAAATGGATTGAAGCATTCCCTACTAAAAATCAGACAGCCCTTACAGCTGCTAAAACTTTACTCTTTTAATTGTTTTCAAGGTGGGGACTTCCAAAGGTAGTGGACAGTGACAGAGGCACATCATTCACAGGACAAATTTTCACACAGCTACAGAAATTGCTGGATATTAAGCATAAACTTCATATTGCTTATCACCCGCAATCATCTGGAGCTGTTGAAAGGGGAAACCGCACCATAAAGACAATGCTTACAAAGTTTTGCTCAGGGAAACCTACAACCTGGAAAGATGTTTTACCACTTTGTTTAATGGCCATAAGATCTACTCCTCATTCTACCACAGGGGTCAGCCCTTATGAAGCAATGACTGGTAGACTTATGCGTACTCCTGGACTTTCACTACTCCCCACTGCAACCCCTATTTTACAAGGGGCAATTACTGAAACTTGGGTGGAAAAAGTAGCTGACCATATAAGGGAAATTAATATCTTTGTAGCACAAAACTCAGGGCGGTCCAAGAAACAAATTAAAAAGTATTTTGATAAAAAGGTGAGACCCTTTGAATACAATGTTGGTGATTTGGTAATGGTACGAGATTTTGGGAAGAAAGAACATTCCTTTGTTCCTTCTTGGAAAGGACCTTTCAACATTGTATACAAAGCCAGCCCATCTGTTTATCTGCTTAAAATGACAAGGAGTAAGGGAAAACCATTACTCAAGTGGTATCACATCAATCAATTAAAATATACATAAATCACACTAATAACATCATGCCTCATCTTTTACAGAAATGGAACTCCACATTTTTGGGAAAAGATTCAGCATGCAGACCAAGGACATTCGGAAAGGAAAACTAATTTCCAAATGGATATTGTTGGGTTTTAGTATAGCATTCATTTTTGGCTGGATTGTCTTTGTGTATGGCAATGAGGGAAATTTTAACAGTGAAACAGATTCCTACCCGAATCTCACTTGGAAAAGGGAAAAGAGACATTTTGACAAAAAAGTTACTGCTCTGATAAGTCTGAACATTGGGTTAAAATCTGCCACAATTAATGTCACACAAAATATTGTGAGTGGTCCAGAGGGAGAATGGGCAATAATTCTATGTGATGTAACTGTACCTCTCATGAACCTTCATGACAAATTTCTAAGATGGGTTTTTTCCAGGAGGAAGCTCACTCCATCAAACAACAGACATAGAATGGGCTAATGTAACAGATGGACCCAGATTAAGAATCCACCTGGAAAGAAATTTGACATTGATCCAGAATGGTATGGTTGCATGCACACCAGACAGCTCATGGGCCGAAGGACAATGGGGTGAGGGTATATTAATAAAAATTATAGATGCAGAGGAATGTCCTCAGATGACCCTCATGCCCCCTAGTGGTTTAGTAGCCCAACAAATTCCTGGCACCCTCTATAATAATCTAAGGTATATACATGCACCTGTTATTTTGGATTTCAATAACTGGTCCCTCCCAAAAGAACTGTGTGATCCAAAAATAACAAGCATGTATAATACCTTTATTAAAGATAAAATACTTTCCTTTTGGAAAAGAAATATGAGGCAAACTTTTAACCAAAGATCTAAAAGGAGTATAGAGGGATGGGTAGGCACAATATCTGGACTGTTCGGATCAGGGATGTCTATCTGGAACAGAGCAGATATTGAGGCCTTATATGATAACAGTGAGAAACTTAGGGACGCCCTAAGCCAAAAACTCTTAAAACCAATAGTTAGGTAACAATTAGAGGTAGAAAATGAGGAAATAATCACTATATATAATATTCACACAATAGCATCCATTTTCACACAGTTACAGGACAAAATAAATAGAATAATAGAAATAAATAACAGTGAAGCCCAGGAAAATAAAATAGGAAAAGCCATTGCATGTGTAGGTTATGGGGATTACTTACTCAGCAAACTTACTAATATCCTCAGAGATATTGAACTTGAACGTATTTTTGATTTTATTACAGATGACCAGATTTGGAAATGGTATGGCAAATCTGGAACTGGTGTGACCATGTACACTATTCGTGATTTGGGTAAAATTACCAGACACACAATAGAGAATGACAACCCTTTTAGCTTGAAAATACCTCTTACCATTTCGTTACCTATCGTGTCTACAGAAGAAATATACAGAGACTTGGTACAGATACATTCCCTTGGAAATCTTGATGGACATGTGTTAAAAGAATTCCACGATCCACCCCAACTAATGGTCAAACAGTCGTCTGGTGAATGGAAGACACCACATATGTCTTGTTGTACTAAGCAAAATGAACAATATGTATGTAGGTGTAACGTCATGGACACTGCCGAACCTCCATGTGGATTTTCATCAAAGAAAGAAGAGTTAAACCAAGAGGCTTCTTCCAAAATCTGTGCAATAAAATTAACAAAGTGGCATGAGGGGATGACCAGGGTAACATACGTTGGAGAAGGCAAATTTTGTATTGTGTCAACTGGATCCAGTTTAATATATGGGAATCGAGAGTGTCAATTTCAAAATCCCAATTTTTGTCTGATGGTCAACAAAATTTTGAAAATCAATGGTCACACAGTTCTCCCAGTCCTAGTTTACCATGACATTTCCCAAATCAAGGTAAGGTTAAGGTATGAAGAGGAAATCAGTAGGTCTGTACCAGAATTCAAAATTCCTATACCACCATTATCAACAGACTTACATATGTTAATGGAAAGAACACCACAACATCTGTTACAGGTCAAACAGCATACAAAGATGGTGGAGAATGCTATTGATGAACTATCCAAAACAACCTGGGATTCTATTTATAATGCATCTCAACATCCGATTTTACGTCTAACCTTTAAAATACTCATTCTTATTCAGGCTGCCATTATACTATTTGGACTTATTGTATTCTGCCGAATCAAATCAAAGGTTAAAACTATAGAAAGACTATTATACAGAAAAATATAATCAAGAGAGAGCTCATTATTTGAAAATGTATTCACTCTCTAGGTGGGGAATATATAAGAAATTGGTCATACATATTGGCCTACAATACATTATGATAATGTTATTATTTTCTCTCTCTTCCTTTATATATATATATATATATATATATATATATATATATATATATATATATATATATATATAGATAGATATGTGTGTGTGTGTAGATATATAAATGTCATTAAGAGGTCAGTCAGTCATTCCCGGCTTAAATTCCAAAAGAAACACATCAAAGGGGTGAGAAAAACACATAATTGCAATTTTCACATCTGTCAAGATTTATGGGGTCTATTCACTTAAATACAGGGCACCACCCGTGGAGATGATAATCAATGATAATGGTAATTGTTTTAGTACAGTTGACTAAAGAGATCTATTGATTAAGATTGCGAGAAAGTCTACTCTGTCAACAGATCCAATTAAGATATAGAGGGGGGGGGGGGGGGACAGCCCAAATATCATATAAAAAAACAGCTTAAATTCACAATGGCAGAAGGAGAGGGGACATAGAGATCCCACACAGAGAGGTTGTGAGGTGACCAGTAGACCATAGGTGGTAACTATACCTCTCAATATTTTTGATCCACGCAGGGTAATTATATTGCATGTCTGATTGATGACTAATTATTTTTCTTTCTCCCTCTGTACTGATGATATATATATTGGGGTAAAAATACTAATTACTATTTTCTTTATTGCTGTATACTGATGATATGTGGATATATATATATTAATTAATGTTTTGTTCTTTCTGGATACTGGGGAAATGTTTGCTGTTTTTCTTTCCTCTTGAAGGGTTAAAAATAATTTAGGTGTTTTCTTTTTGTAGGAGCCAGCCATTAAATATCAAGTAATTGTGCTTATATATAAATATATAGGATATATTTTGTTTATATTTTGTTATTTCATAAAACTTTACATTTGTGATTATTTGTTTTTGTGTTACTTTGTTTTCCCACAAGTTCTTGCATGATTATTTGTTTTTGTGTTACTTTGTTTTCCCACAAGTTCTTGCATGATTATTTGTTTTTGTGCACAGAAATATATAAATATATGTTAATTCATAAATCTTTATTGGTGTGTTTTATTTGTCAATCATTCTCAAAAGAATAGAATCTCTAGAAATTACCCTTTAATTTCTTACAATATTTCTGTTGCTTGTAAAACATGGTTTGTATTTGGGCGTGAGGCTATTACAAATCCCAATGTACATCTGCATTTAATTACACAATATACTAATTAAGATGCTATATAACCTCGATCACTGAACATGGATTTTGTTTCTGTTTGGTTAAAAAAAAATGTTTTGCTTGTTTGTATACATTATTATGCATGTATATTTCCAACTATATTGCTAAATTAAATAGTTTCTGTGCTATTCTATTGTGTGGTGTGCTATGTATATTATCATAACACATATTAGATATTGTGTAATAACAAAGTGCCCCATTCAATTGGCCAAATCACCATTACTTGAACTTGTAATGTAGCTCATAAATGTTACAGATATTCCGTTGGCTACATTTAGCTACTCGCATTCCAACTGCGTTTTACCCATCCACAATCATTTCGGGACAGCCAAAAACGTAACTGAGCCCTATCTCCTCCATTGATTGTTCAAGCCTGTAAAAGTTACCAGTGCTAAAGATGCAAAATCAATATTCAATTACAAAAGTTTAAGTAGCTCGCAAATGAAATCTGACCCGCAACTCAAAAATGTATTAAAAAATATTACGAGTACTAGTTCTGACTGCATCAGCTATTAAACACACTCTACTGTACTTAAAAATACTGGTAAAGCATTATAATTAATTGTCCAACATTCTCAAGCTCGCAAATCTGCAATAAAAAATAACTTTTTTAAATACATATCTTGGAACCTGCATGGACCAGAGCAATTGCTTTAATGATTTTTATTGATTTCTACATTGCTGGATTGCTTGTCCGATCACACATTTTACTTCTAAACACTAATTAATTGTAGAATAAACTCCATGTTTTACTGAAGTCATGATGATGGTCTCATTTACTATTGGCTGTGTCTACAAAGTATTGTGAGTATCTAAGAAGTGAATTACGTTTAAATGTTTTGAAAACATTTAAGATGCAGCCAAAATGCCGGGTTACAGGCAATTACGGGCTTGCAATTGAACGGGGCCCAAAGTGTGTAAAGGGAAAGCACAAAGAATGTATTGTCACAAATTGCTTTGGCCAATTAACATATAGTCTTCTTCTGGCCTATGGATTTTAGTTTCTCTACCAGAAAATAAAATATTTTGTTATTAACTGACAAGAACATGGGCAAAGTAACACACAAACAAGTAAATTAAAATAAACACCACAATTCAATAATTAACTGTAAATAGGCCTATGTATGTGCTGGTCAACCTATGGCCTTTAATACTGCACTAAATTATTCTAAAATGACATACCACACATTAAAATATTAACAGCCTTATTAAATTCCAGCCTCGTAGATAAGAGGCTTCTACTTAAATCCTATGTACTGTAAATTTATCAAAGTTACAACGCTATTAAATTAGCCCTGCTGCGAGCAACATGTAAGCTAAGCAGAAGGGCCGTCTGTATGAACACTGCAATAATGTACATGAGGAGTGACAGCCTGCGATATGATCTCTCAGGCTCCCACACCTCATCAATTGTTGTGGGGGTCCTGAACGGGACCTCCGCAGCAGTCCCACGCATAAGCCCTGCCGTAGGGGGTACTCCAACTACCCCCCCCCCCCCACGGCACCTAAAATTAACACCGCTCTATGCGGGGTCCCCATCGTGACCCCTGAAGTGTTCCCACAGTAACCCCTTACTGCAGGGGTCCATAGGGACCCCCGCAGCCCCCTCACATTAACCCCTTGCAGAGGAGGTTCCCGATCGGCACCGATCAGGCCCCCGCTGCATTTAAAACTTTTAAATTCCCTGCCGCGGCTCCTTATAGGGCCCGCGGCACACTAATAACAATCCCGGCCGCGGCACCTAAAATTAACCCCCCTCTATGCTGGGGGTCCCCATTGGGAACCCCGAAGTGTCCCCAAATTAACCCCTTGCTGCAGGGGTCCAAATGGATTTTTTAGCGCGAGTCCTTTCAGGACCTTTACGGTCCTATAAGGACCCGCGAGGCGGGAAATTCAAATTTTTAAATGCAGCGGGGTTACGATCGGTGTTGATCGGGACCCCCGCTGCAAGGGGGTCCCGATCAACACCGATCGTAACCCCGCTGCATTTAAAAAATTGAATTTCCCGCCTTGCGGGTCCTTAAAGGACCGTAAAGGACCTGAAAGGACTCGCGCTAAAAAATATTAACCCCGGCCAACTAAAATTAACCCCATAACTCATGGGAGTCAATACAGACACCCATAAGCACTTAATTAACCCTATAACTCATGGGGGTCAATACAGAGACTCATAAGCACTTAATTAACCCTGTCACTCATGAGGGTCAATACAGACCCCCATAAGCACTTAATTAACCCCATAATTTATGGGGGTCAATACAGACCCCCATAAGCCAATAATTAACCCTATAACTCATGGGGGTCAATACAGACCCTCATAAGCCTCTATTTAACCGCATCAGTCCCATAAGGGTATATTATGACCCTTATGGGGCTGTTACAGCCCTAACATTAACCACATAAGTGCCATGACGGTCCTCAAGGACCATCATGACACTAACTACAAACACTACACTGGACTATACCCCCGAATAAACCATTAAATCTAAACTAACCTCTACACTAACCTATTAACACCTATACTACCTACTTACACTACCTACCTACCCCCTAATAACCCCCCCACAACCACTCTAATGACAGAAAAAAAACCTAAGTCACAAAAAATTAAAAATCTACTTTACAGAAAATAAAAAAAACCTAAGTCACAACAAATAAAAAACCTACCTTACAGAAAATAAAAAATCTACATTACAGAAAATAAAAAAACCTGTCACAAAAATAAAAAAATGAACATTACAGAAAATAAAAAAAATACATTACAACCCCCCCCCACCACTACAGAAAAAAAAAATTACACACCTGAAAAGGAAAGTCATACACAATACAATACATACAATACAATACATACAATACATGACAATACATTACATACAAGACAATACATACAATACATTACAATACAAATAAAATACAATACCCCCTATCTATGTAACATAGAATCGATTTAATATACAATAATCCTAACTATCTAAAATACATCCCCCTATCTATCTAATATACAATAAATCCTAACTACATACAGAAACCCTAATTCTAAGCTAAAATAAAATAATTAAGACCACTTACCTTTGTAGATGTCCCTTCAGATCACCAACCTAGGGGTAAAACAAAACAAAAAATAATAGTGCAATACATTAACATAAAATAAATAAACATTATACACATTCTAAATATTCTACCCACCTTTCCAGCATGTCCCCGTCCTTCTTTTCTGGCGTGGCCCCTGTTAAAAAAAACACAATACATTAGTACAACATATAGACACAAAATAAAATAAAATAAACATATAAACATATAAATATACATTCAACTTACCTCCCTGCAATGTCCCCGGCCTCCTCCTCTTTAGCCCCGGCTGTGCACTGGAACAATCCCCGATCTAAAAAACCAAAACAAAAAAAAAACAGAGGTCTGCACTAGTAGACCTCCCCGACGCTAATGAGCCTCATAGAGCCTTTTCCGGAAGGAAATTGGCAATGGCGGCTTCTGATTGGCTTAAAACGCTGTCTATCAAATTTCAGCCAATCAGAAGGCGTCAATGTGTGAGTCAATCAGGATGGGCTACACCCCCAAAATCCCACTCTGATTGGCTAACGTTACTGTCAATCTTTATGTAAACCAATCACAAGGCGCAGGTGCCTTCAGCCAATCACAATGGGATACACCCCCACAGAGTGATTGGCTGAAGGAATTTGCGCCTTCTCATTGGCTGTTGTCAATGTCAGTCAGTATTACAGCCAATGAGAAGGAGCAGATGTCTTCCAGCCAATTGATTGGCTCACACATTGACGCCTTCTGATTGGCTGAAAATTGATAGACAGCGTTTTCAGCCAATCAGAAGCCGCCATTGCCAATTTCCTTATGGAAAAGGCTCTAGGAGGGCATTTTCTGTTTTTTTTTTTAGAGTGTGGATTGTTCCAGGGCCCAGCAGGGACTTAAGAGGAGGAGGCCGGGGACATCGCGGGGAGGTAAGTTGAATGTATATTTATATGTTTATTTTATTTTGTGTCTATATGTTGTACTAATGTATTGTGTTTTTTTTTAACAGGGGACGCGCCGGAGAAGAAAAGAAGAAGGACGGGACATGCTGGAAAGGTGAGTAGAATATTTAGAATGTGTATAATGTTTATTTATTTTATGTTAATGTGTTTCACTAATTTTTCTTTTTTGTTCTACCACTGGGTTGGTGATCTGAAGGGACATCTACAAAGGTAAGTGGTCTTGATTATTTTATTTTAGCTTAGAATTAGGGTTTCTGTATGTAGTTAGGATTTATTGTATATTAGATAGATATGGGGATGTATTTTAGATAGTTAGGATTTATTGTATATTAAATAGATTGTATGTTAGATAGAGGACTGTCATGGCACTTATGTGGTTAATGTTAGGGTTGTAACAGCCCCTATAAGGGTCATAATATATCCTTATGGGACTGATGGGGTTAAATAGAGGCATATGGGGGTCTGTATTGAATCCCATGAGTTATAGGGTTAATTAAGGCCTTATGGGGGTCTGCATTGACCCCCCATGAGTTATAGTGTTAATTAAGGCCTTATGGGTGTCTGTATTGACCCCCATGAGTTATAGGGTTAATTAAGTGCTTATGGGGGTCTGTATTAACTCCCATGAGTTATATTGCTAATTAAGTGCTTATGGGGGTCTATATTTACCCCCATGAGTTATAGGGTTAATGATTGGCTTATGGGGATCTGTATTGACCCCCATGAGTTAAAGGGTTAATTAAGTGCTTATGGGGGTCTGTATTGACCCCCATGAGTGACAGTGTAAATTATTGGCTTATGGGGGTCTGTATTGACCCCCATGAGTTATAGGATAATTAAGGCCTTATAGGGGTCTGTATTGAGCCCCATGAGTTATGGGGTTAAATAGAGGCTTATGGGGTCTGTATTGACCCCCATGAGTTATGGGATTAATTTTAGTTGGCCGGGGTTAATATTTTTTAACACAAGTCCTTTCAGGACCTTTACGGTCCTTTAAGGAAATTTAAACATTTAAATGCAGCGGGGTCAGGATCGGTCCCGATGGGGACCTCCAGCATAGAAGGGGGGTTCATTTTAATTTTATTATTGCTAATAGTGTGCCGCGGACACTTTAAGGAGCCACTGCGGGGAATTTAAAACTTTTAAATAAAGCGGGGGCCTATACGGACCCCTGCAGCATGGGGATGTGTATAGGGAGCAGGGGGGAGCCTCACAGGGCTGTCTCGGGGTGCTCCGAGGCAGCACGTCGGAGCCTATTCTCTGCCATTTTTCGGAGTCATCTCGCAAAGCAGGCTGCGAGGGATTCGGTCCTCGCAAACAGCAAAAAACTGCCTTTTGCGAGGACCGAGAGAATTAATGATGCTCTATATTATATAAAACTAGAATATTGCCCATCAAAAAATTACGGCAATGAAATTGTAAGTGAGATAATGCTGTTTGGTGTATGGTAATCATATACATAATACATTAATAAAGAAATATACTTTACCTATTTGGAAGTAATATATGCAGGAAGCATTGTGCAGAAGAGCTGACAATCTGTTTTGATGTTGCTGCAGCATACAATGTGTGTTTTCAGTGTTGTGCAGCTGCTGTGTAAGTGTCAGCAATGTGTGCAGTGTGTAGTGTAAATACTTCCGCATTGTGTAAGTTAGTGTTGTAAAATGGCGCCTAATGTGTTTACGCGGCTATGGTTGATTTTCCGTCCTTGTTCTTGGTCCTCGTACAGATTTTTGAAAAAATCCGTATGTGTTTGGCTGTGTTTTGCGTGTTTAGGGTCCTGTACCCTCATTTTCGTTTTTTGGCGGACATTTTTTCTCTCGTTTAGGGGATTTTCGGGTGTCTAAACTCTTTAATTTGAGCTTAAATTCAGTTGTAACTTCACTTTTAGAGGTGTTGGGTGCCCCCCTTGCTGTGGGTAAGCTTTTTATGTGTTTGTTGTGTGTATTTTTTGTGGTTTTAGTGTTTTCATGTGCGCAGGTTTTGGGCGCTAATGTCGTATTTTTGTGAGGTCGTAATATTTATCTTTCTAAGTCCCGCGGCTCGTATTTGAGGATGCTAAGTCAAATTTTGCCGTTGTGGTGGGAGCCTCCACCTCCACATTTGCGGGCCTAAAGTCCACAGTTGCTGGCTGCCAGCAACGGTGGCCCTCGCTTAGTGAGGGCCGCAGCGTTAGCAACAACTTCTGACAACCCACACTGTTGACAATTATATATGTGATGAAAAATAAAGTAAATAACTGTAAATTTCTCATTGAATAATTTTATTTAAAAAAAAACTATTTATTAGATTTATCACCAAGCTGTGTTAATAAAAAACTTATAAGAGGAACTCATTTTTCCTAATATTGTCTTGCTCTGGGATCATGAACCAAGAGAAGGAAATAACATCTTTATACTGTTGAAGTAGCCATTTATGTCTTAGGGACTGATCACGGGATAGTCCCCTGTCAGCTTTTCTAAATTTCAAAGGGGCTGAACTATTCACTGAAGAAAAAGTATTATAGTTCACTCATGACTATACTCATAGTATATGACCTTACAAATAATGCATTAGACTTGTGATCTACCTTATAATGTAATGCCCATATACCAATATTTTTTTTTAAGGATAAGTAAATGGACATATCCTAAGTAAAACATAACACATATGCTTGGTGAGGTCTGCTGTAAAAATTAGTAAAATGAGGGGGGCGTGGCTAACCAGTGAAGTGACAGGACGCACCGTGCTGCAGCTCCACACATAGACCCGCAATAATTGGGTTTAACTATCCCTTTACGGGGGAAAGCTCAAATAATATTTGCACATTCGTGCCCAGAAGAGTCTGAGGAGTGCGGGATACGTTTTTTGTCCCTGCTCGGACGGAATCCAGACACCGCGTGGTTGAGGCCTATCCCATCGGGCCTCCCCGGGGTGAAGCCAGACCGTCCTATCCGGCCCCCAGCTACTCCTGCTACCCCAGCCAGCAGCGTCAAGGCTGCGTGAAGCCCAGAGCTCTTGAGAGCCCG
Organism: Discoglossus pictus; assembly: GCA_027410445.1. Lineage (NCBI taxonomy): Eukaryota > Metazoa > Chordata > Amphibia > Anura > Alytidae > Discoglossus > Discoglossus pictus. Next base: position 19,709,894 of record CM050172.1, read on the forward strand.
CGACAAGGACCAGCCACCTGGAGTGCAAGGGGTGAGTGGGCCCAGGGGCGGGCAGCAGAACCCAGGAACAGCACACGTGAAGGCTGCCCGGGGGAGCAGAGGCTGGAGAGGAGAAGAGGTAAGATCGCAAAGACTGGGAACACAAGAGGGGGGCAGCCAGCTAGGCATCCAGCCCACCCCAGTAATAAGGGTAAAAGGCCGCGGGGGACCCCAAACATCCAACCCCTCGAGCAGAGACCCATAGAGTCATTTGGAAGGGGCTCGCTATAGAGACTGGGGAAATCATACCTGCACACCAGCCAGACTCCAGCAGGAACAATCCCTCAGGGAGAGTTTCCCGCCAAAAGGATAGGAGGCCATCTTGGAGCACAGAAGCAGCAGAGGGTGAGTGATACAGGCACCCCACGGACACTAAAAGCAAGACACAGGGCCCCTCACTAATACAGCTTCTACTATAGCAATTCCCCAACAAAGAAAGCAAAGAAAGCTTAGAGAGCGGCAGTAGCTTTTAGGGTCAAGAAGTACTCTAATTTCCCACAGCTAAAATTTTAACAGCAAATAAGGAAGATACAAGAGTGGTGAGGTACGTGACTGCCCGGAGAGAAGTTTTAAAACCAGGGCCTGGAACAAGGTCAGACATAAGTTATCATTAACCTTAGCCCACTTAGGCTGTGGAAATATACACTTACTGGATAATAAGAGGTGGAGAAATTGCCCTAGGGCCCAGGTGCTATCTAAGGATATAAGCTGCCCTCTAAGGGCCTCTAGGGAGGAGGCACTCAGCTGGGAAAAATTAACACAATCAAAAGCAGTGGTAGGCACACTTAAACTGGTCAGCTGTTTAGGCCTTTAAGTGGAAGGCACAGAGAAATAATACATATAGAAACTGGAAGTGGCTAACTAGCCCCTCTCTTCGCATGATTCTGGACTAACAGCCACTTAAACCCGGCGCTGCCTATCAAAGAATCCCAACCCGAGGCCCGACCCCCCTGATAATTAAGGGATTTATAGATGGAATTCAGGAGATAGAGCAATGGGGGGTAGCAACAGGCAGAGGGAATTGAAGCATACACAATGCATGCCTAAACAAAGATGAAACTATAAATTGCCCCAACTCGAGCAGCATCATCCACAGCAATATCTTTCAAGCTCTTCCCAGGGCGGGACACCGCGTACTCTTTTACTGCCAAAGCAACGAACACTGGGGAGATACCTTTCTGCCAATACAGTCACTCTAGAGACAAAAGAACCAGGGAGGAAAATGGGCCAAAGTTGAAGAAGGCAAAAAGAAGCACATCCTCCAAAGGCATCCCTGAGCATTTCCAGGCAGCGTCCATACTGGCAACCAAAGCAGGGGAAAGCTCCCCAGAAAGATCGGAAACGTCTGAGAATGAGGGGGAAAGGCCTAACACCATCACAGATGTTGACTTTTCAGTCTCTGCAATGGCTAAATTCAAATTATTATTGAAAACCCAGCTTGCGTTGGCACTAAAAGAGATGAGAGAGGAGATCTGTGTAATAGGACAGAGAACACACGAGCTAGAAAAAAGAACAGAGATGATTATTTCTACGCAAGAGGACGATAAACTTGATATCAGCGCCAACTCAACCCGCATAGAGGCCCTTGAAAATAAATTAGAAGACCTGGAAAATAGGTCCAGAAGGCATAACGTACGGTTGAGAGGTGTTCCTAAAAATGTGGAAGATCTCGTGTCCTATCTTAAAGCGGTGTTCTCCACCATCTTACCGAATCAAACAGAGGAGGTGTTGCTCATCGAAAGAGCCCATAGGGCGCTTGGAGGTCCAATCAATCCTAAGAAACCTAAAGACATAGTAGTTCGGTTTGTGAGACAAAGTTCCAGGGATCTGTTAATGGTCGGCAGCCAGGAAAATGCCTAAAATAGTAGGCCCGGACGGAACACAATTACAGCTGTTTGTGGATTTAGCTCCATCCACTTTAGCGAAAAGGAGAGAAATGAGATCGGCACTAGAAATTCTGATAAAAAACAGAATCCAGTATCGCTGGGGATTTCCATTTAGCTTACAATTTCGCTGGAAAGAGCAAACACATGTGGCCCAATCACTGGAAGCCCTTCAAAAAAAGCTTATACACCTACAACTGCTCCCAGAAGGCACAAATTTAATGGGCCAGATGCCTAAGCCGAGGGAAAGGCCAGCCAGAGAATGGATAGACGTTTCTGCCAAGAAAAAGCAAAGGAACGACAGTAACAAGGGTCACAGGGACTGAAGCGCTGGAGCAGAGGAAACCGAACAAGTGAATTTTCCAGTATGTTTGATTTTCCCTGCTGATAATATCCAAGGTTTCAGAGACAATCACGCTAGTCTTTATTAGATGACTTCAATGTAATGCGCAGGGATTATTATTAGAATGCTTAGGTGGGAGTTGGGGTGATGTCCCCAAAATATCCCTGATATTTGATAAGGTATGTTTATAGGAGAATACTAGTTGCGGTTTGCAATGCTTGTTGTCCCTCCCAATGTAGTGGGGGAGAGTACTTCAGATCAGTACTTTTATGTTCGTTCTATCTAAGGTACGGTTTAGACTACTAAGGAGAATTTCCTAATTCTAGGGAAGTGTAGTGGGATTTGTAGATGCCACTCCCTAGGCACATTAGGTGCAAGATGAAAGGTCGGATGAGGAAGAGGACGGGGGGGGGGGGGGGGGGGGCAAGGACCAAGGGTCCGAAAAGTTTTAAATTTATATGTTTGGTCACCACTTTTCTCTCTATGTACTATGCACAACCAGATGGGTGGAATGAAGACGGCGGGGCCCTATCGCCGGCCCTCCTATACCTCGGCTGCTAACTCCGAATCCTCTATCTCTAAGGGGGGTAAGTCTCTGCAGACATTAGCTACATACGACACCATAGACTATGGGTGAAGCAGAATACGTTTTCATTACACATAATGTTAGAGGATTTAACACCCCCACCAAGAAAAGCAAGGAGTTCCAATCTTATAGAGCACTTAATCCAGCAGTAATCTTTATCCAGGAAACCCACTTTAAACACCAACAAATCTCGTCATTTATGAACAAGAAATTCCTTACGTTCCACACAACAAGTAGCAGCGCCAAAAGGGAAGGGGTGGCAATCCTGCTTCGCAAAAACTTTCCATTCACTCTGGACAAAAAGATTGCAGAAAAACAGGGAAGCTATCTTTTTTTAATGGGAAGGGTACTAGACATCCCGGTCACTTTAGCAGTGGTATACGCTCCTACCAACTCTCCCCATAAGCATCTCATTAGGGCATTGAAACATTTGACAACAGCAAAGCAAGGCAGGATCATCCTGGAAGGGGATCTTAACTTGGCACTAGATGTCAAAAATGACAGAACAGGGAAAGACTTGGGAGACAAGTTCGCTAAAAAACTGAAACAAATTAACAGACTGTTAAGAGAGCTTGAGCTGGTGGATCTCTTGAGGGAAAGACATTTAGGACATAAAGAATTCCCTTTCTATTCCTACCCCCATAAAACATACTCCAGAACCGACAATTTGCTAGCCGACTCTACCTTTATACACGACTCTCAAAACGTAGACATAATACCGTGCTCCTGGTCGGATCACAGCCTGGTCAAGGCAACCATAAATCTAGGATCCATGACTAAACCCCTTTATCAATGGAGACTGAATGAAAGAATACTGACGATCCCGACAGTTAAAAAACGTATAGCCCAGGAACTGGAATTCTTTTTTGAGAATAATGAGACACCTGGGGTGGGGACTGGCTGGGTCTGGGCAGCTCACAAGGCTTACATTCGGGGCATTTGCATGAAAGAGGCGTCTAAGTTTAGACAAGAACAGAGAGCCCAGGAAAAAAAACTCGCGGAGGAATTAGGAAGATTAGAAAAAATGAACCAACAAAACCCTAAAATGCAGACTAGGCGGGAAATAGAAAGAATGATAGTGGAACTAGACAAGATCTATTGAGAAGGGGCGGAGAAAATCCTTAGGAGAACCCAACACAAATTCTTCCACCAAGCGAACAAACCTGATAGGATGTTAGAGAGAAAATTAAGATCTAAACAAGTACTCTCTAAAATTTGTTGTATAAAAATTGGGGAGAATGTCAAAACAGCAGACCCTTCTAAAATACAAGAACTTTTTACCAAAAACTCTATTCAGCGTCAAGCAAGGAAAAAGCATACAGTATCAGAGCTTGGCTGGATAGATATGACCTGCCCCGCTTGGAGGAATTAGAGGTGGAATCACTGAACGCTAAGATCACACAGGAGGAGGTAGGAAAGGGAGGTAGGAAAGGGAATCCAGGCATTGAAAAATTGGAAAAGCCCCGGGCATAGACGGGTTCACGAACATGTATTATAGGACCTTTAAAGATATATTAACACCAAGACTAACCACATTATACAATCATATTCTTGAGGGACAGGCGATCCCTCCCGAAATGAATTTAGCGGAAATTACCCTATTCCCTAAAGAAGGGAAGGACAGCTCAGAAATTAAAAATTATAGACCCATCTCCCTTCTAAACGGGGATATTAAACTATTGGCAAAAATAATGGCGGACAGAATTTCAAATTTTCTTCCAAGGATTATACATAAGGACCAGGTGGGGTTTATCCCCCACAGGCAAGCCAGAGACAATATTAGGAAGGTCGTGAACTTGATACATCACGCAAATAGTACCAAAACCCAGGCCTGCCTGCTAGCATTAGACATCGAAAAGGCCTTTGACTCCTTGGTGTGGCCCTACCTTAAGGAGGTCCTAAAGAAATTCGGATTTAAGGGGGGTTTCTTAAACTTAATAAATACATACTACAAAAACCCAGAAGCCCAACCTAAACTCCTGGACAAATTTAACCAGACCATTAAAATAGAGAGGGGAACTAGACAGGGATGTCCTCTTTCCCCCCTGCTGTTCGCCATCGCGATAGAGCCTCTCGCTCAGGCAATCAGGACGAATGCAGGGATTAAGGGGCTTAAAGTGGGACAGCAACACTTTAAAATCAACTTATTTGCAGACGATATGCTATGCACAATAACAGAGCCTAACAAATCGATACCAATATTAATGGACACCTTAACAGAATTCGGCCAGAGATCGGGCTTACTTATAAATGTCGAGAAAACAGAAGCACTAGCAATAAATTTGGAAGCTAAAACAAGGGAATCAATAACTGAAAGGTTCAAAGTGCAATGGGCCAAGGCCTGCATCCAATATCTTGGGATAAAACTCACGCCGTGCACAGAAACATTGTATAGGTCAAACTACCCTCCGATCTATAAAAAACTCAGTGAGGATATGCTGATGTGGACTAGCAGCCTTATTAAATTGCGATTCGGTAAATTTAAAAGGGCTCTATTTAAGCACATAGCATATTTTCTGTACAGAAGTTTTTAGCTAGTGAAGACCCTGCTTTTGGATAGAAGTTCACTAACTAAAAACTTCTGTAAAAAAAAATATGCTATGTGCTTAAATAGAGCCCTTTTAATTTTACCGAATCGCAATTTAATAAGGCTGTAGATATCCTATTTACTGGTTGGGTAGAATTAATGCCTTTAAAATGTCAGTTCTTCCGAAGCTCCTGTACCTGTTCAGGACTCTGCCGGTCCCCATCAATCAGTTTGAAATGAAAGGATTCCAGAGGAAGGTGTCCCAATTCATTTGGAAGGGCAAACCCCCCAGAATTAAAAAGGAAATAATGTTTAAACACAAAGATAAGGGTGGACTGTCATGCCCAGACCTAAAGAAATATTATAGAGCGGCGCAGTTATCTTTCATCCCTATAAGCCATTTAGGGATCCACCACCCTTTATGGAAAACAATGGAGGATCAAATACTACACCCCTACACATGGGATACTCTGGTATGGCTAGACAAAGTACCAGATACAGTAGGAAAGATTAGACATCCCGTTATTACCAACACATTGCTAGGCTGGAAGTGGGCCTTAAATCATACAACTCTCTTTAAGCATCCCTCTCCAATGATGTCTGTCCTTTATCACCCATTGTCACCGCTGGGACTAGGTTCAGAAGCTAATTGGTGGTGGAAATCCAGGAAACTAGATAGACTGGGAGCCTGGATAGGTACAGAGACCCCCATAACATTTGAATTTTTAAGAGACCATCACAATATCCCCATCAGCCAACACTTGAACTTTTGTAGAATCAAACACCTGGTTAACAGGATAACTAGAACACTGGGGACTCCCAAGAAAACATGGCTATCCGCAATATGCCAGAGAGCCCCTTTAACAAAGGGAATTATTGGGGGAATTTATGATATATATAATGAACCACCAGAGGGAACGAAGGACAGATATATGGAGGAATGGGAGAAGGATCTAGGTGAACAATGGGATAGGGAGAAATGGGAGAAAGCGTGGAGAAATATATACAAAGGCTCCCTAAACCAAACACTCCTAGAAACAGCCATAAAAGTTTTACACAGAACATACTTGACCCCAGAGAGGTTGACAAAATGGAGCAAAACAGGGGGGAGAACGTGTACTAGAGGGTGCCAAACCCTAGGAACTTTTAAACATATGTGGTGGGACTGCCCCAAAGTAACACAGATATGGAAAACAGTGACAGATCTGGCCTCTGAAACATTGGGAACCCAAGTGGGGGGCACAATAGAAGCCTGCTTACTAGGTATCCCAGACTTGGGGTTATCCCCTTCTCAAAACAAGCTTCTCCAATATATGTACTTAGCCACCAAATCACACATTGCAAAGCAATGGAAATCAGATACACTGGAACTACAGGCAATAAGGAGCAAAATAAATTACATAGTAGTGAACGAACATATGACACATATATTAACAGATGCAGTCCAGCAATACAGGGACATATGGGATCCATGGCTAGTTAATAGGGGTTGAACAGGGGGAACAATGATAGAAAGGAACAAGTGGGAAACAATAAAATTAATAAATAAAGGGTTGGGAAAACTAAAAAAAAAAAGAAGGTAAAAAGGGGGGGGGGGGGAGGAGGAGAAGGCGGTGGAGGAGTCGGGGGAGCCGGTGAGGAGCCCTGGCACAGTGAGGAGATAAGGTAATAAGCCAACATAAAGAAAGATAATTTGTTTTTTCCACCATTCAGGACAACTCAAAGGACCAGACAATGTTAAGTTTTATGTGTTATTTAAGGCGATAAGGTTAACTAAAAAGGGGATGGAAAAGGGCAAGGAAAGATAATGATAAAGCTCAGACCTCCATTAGGTTAAGGTTTATATAATAGGGGTTCCCTGAGAAAATCATAAAAGAAAAACATAGCCCCAGTAGAGAGTATTTGGCTCTAAAGAGATAAAGAGGGCAGCATTCCCCTAAACTCAGGCCATATTACGTATCGTTATTTGTTTAGTTATTTTCAGCAAGGTGCTCTAGTTCTGCGGGTTAGAGTTAGAATGTAACAAGGAGAGGTCACAGGTGAAAAGGCCTACACGGTCCGGGTAATGACTTACCAAATGAACTATAGGCCTTGCTAACCTAGCCTGCGAGCTAAGGACTACTGAGATAGTTACTGAATAGACTTTAAGGAGAAATTTATAAATGTTTAATGTTTAGAAAACGGAAAAGGTGGCTAATGAGGTCTCTTAATTTGTGAAGTTAAAATTTCCACCTATACAAGTTGTGAAATAGAATGATACTGCCTGATCTGCGAATCACGGCATACTGATATACTGTGGAAACTTTTTTCAAAATGACCAATAAAAAAGGAATGGTTAAAAAAAAAAAAAAAAAAATAGTAAAATGAGATTGCTGGTACTGTTGTACATGCATGGATAAGACTGTAAATGCCTAAAAGCATTTAGAATTAGTAGTGAGACAAAAACAAAGTAAACTGGCAATATGTGGTTGGCAAGACAATTCAAGACATAGCTTATCTATGGCTGACGAAAAGTTTGACTTTAATGAAACTGGGTTTAATTTAACTTACCGTGACCCCAGGGAAATAACTATTAACAAGCCAAGATGATTCATTTAAATGTGCTTTTGGTTAAGTCTTTATTTAGACTAATACTTTGGCCTAAATACATATTAAATATGAAAATATTGTGGAAGAAAATGCATTCTTGAAATTATGTAAAAACAGTATAATTTAAAGTGTAAAAAGACTATAAAATTCTGACAATGAAATAGAGATAATATAACTTGTTCACCAGCCGCTTCTTCCTCCACGTACTTTGCATTGTGTGCATGCTACTCACTTTCTCTGTGACTTGGATATTCCATGTAGTCAAACGCCGCATTCCATATTAACATCAATATGTCACAATATAGGAAGCATCAAGGGTGAGAGATTAACCTTTATAATATCCATACAAAACAACTAGAATAGGATTGCATCAGTGAGCGATACCTCTTGCAGAAGACAAGAACAGTGAGCAAGGAACTTGGGGTCTATTGTGAGTTTCATTAACTCATTATCTGAGGTCACTAAATATAACAGTAAGTTCATACACTAATGCAATGTCATTTCCCTCTAACAATCGGTATCCCACAACTGTGCAGTGGATGTGTTGATTCATTTTTAATTCACAGAACAACAAAAATAAAGCTGTGATTAGAGAACAAAATGAACTGTGGATGGTTCTTGCTCCATCTCTAATTTCCCTAATTTGGCTCATGGGTCTACACTATATTCCTCATTCCATCTGTTCTGCAAGTGTTTAAGTGTTGGGCTTCTAGATTTCCCGTAAATCATTGCATTGACATTATTTCTAATACCAATACATTCTCAGAAGTTTTACACTCAGGTGTATCTACTCAATAACTATAACTTATTCATAACTGCTTGCAGATGGAGCTTTGTAGCTGAACATAATAAAATGAATGTCCATTGAGTTGTTGATGTCGATATACGCAGTTCCTTATAGTATATGTCAAAGTGCAGGGAATTCCCTTGCAATGAGATGGACCTAAAGATCATTTTATGAACAGTCCAAAAACCATCTAAATTTCTAGCAACCAAACTGCAAATGTATAATTTACACATAACATACTCCAGAATAGATTACTTCTTTAGTATTATTGACACCACAAGGAAATAACACCACCTCCTCAGATCCATGCAAGATCCTCCTCAGAGCCATGCAAGATCCATGAAAATTATTATTAAAAAAGAACTAACTGAATACTTTAAACACAATAATACACCAGATGTAGATCCTATATGGAGATGGATGCCAATGGAAGCTTATATTAGAGGATGTTTCATTAAAGGAGGCTCAAAAATTAAATATTATCACTACTAAAACAAAAGTTTCAAAGTTTTACAGCATTAAATCAATCTAACCCAACACTTAAAACCTCTAAGCAACTTATGGAAATAACGCAGTAAATTAATTCAATACTAGTAGATGATGCTGACTATGTAATGAGAAGCAAAAGATGATTTTATGAACAGTCCAATAACTAAATCTATATTTCTAGCAACCAAACTTTGAAATTTACCTTTGCACCAACCAATCACTTAAATTCAAACTGCAAATGTATCATTAATAGAAAATCCTGACAAAATACTTGATTTAACCAAATGGCTCCAAACTTTTAGTTTAGTCACTATCAAAGAATCATAGGTAAATTCTACGAATGTCCCTATAAAGAAATTAAAGAAGCAATAAAAAAAATAATTAAAAAAAATAATGTATTATAATAACTCTTGAAAAGGTCTGGCAATACCAGACTTAAGAGCATATTTTTTGCCTGCTTAGCTTGCACAACTAACACTTTGGCACATCCAAACCCATCTGTCTATTTTGGTACATTTTAAATTATCTACTACAGAGAATCAAAATACATGATTTACTTTGGCTCCCATATAAAACTGAGAAACATAATAATATAAGCCCTCTTGTGAGATTATTGTCAAAATTCTGGGACATAGAATCAAATTAGCTTTAAAGGCATATGTAAGTGAGCTGGGTTTTGAATGCATCTGATAGAGGAGCATTCTCATTATCAAAGCAAAATGGTTTGCATGAAAGAATGCAAGCGATTTTTGCATTAAAAAAAATGTGTTGGGGGTGATTTTCACAGCCCCAGAAACGGTTGCTGTGCTAGAGGGTTAGTTTTTGTAAAGTCAATTGGCTTTTCAGCCACTCAGCAAAGATCGGTGATGTCAGGTGTGACGTCACTGCCGTTTCCGAATAACTCAGAGGATAGCTCAGAGGTTTCAGCAAACACCTACTGTGTTCATACTCCACCCTTCCCCACTGCCACAAATTAATTGGATGCCTCCCTCCTACCATTAACCCTCCGCTGCACCAATGCTCATATGCTATATATAAATAAAAACAGAAAACCCTGACACCCTAGAAAACAAGCACAAGTTAATATTCACATCTAATTAAATGCTTTTTTTTGTATGTCTGCATATGAGTGTCTGTCTGTGTGAGTGTGTATGTCTATGTGAGTGCCTGTGATTGTCTGTGAGTGAGTGTCTGTGTGAGTGTGCATGTCTCTGTCAGTGTGTTTGTGAGTGTCTGTGTGAGTGTCCCTGAGTGTGAGTGTCTGTGTGTGAGTGTCTGTCTCTGTGTGAGTGCCTGTGTCTATGTGTGAGAGTCTGTGTCTGTGAGTGTCTGTGTGTGTGTCAATTTATGGGGGCTGGGGGAGGTCACATGAGCAATTCACTGAGGCTAGTGGAGATCACAGGGCAATTCACTGGGGCTGAGGGAGGTGATGGGGCAATTCACTGGGGCTGGGGGAGTGCACAGGGGTAATTCACTGGGGCTGGGGGAGTGCACAGGGGTAATTCACTAGGGCTGGGAGAGGTGATAGGGGAAATTCACTGGGGCTGAGGGAGGTGATGGGGCAATTCACTGGGGCTGGGGGAGGTGATGGGGCTATTCACTGGGGCTGGGAGAGGTCACGGCGCAATTTACTTTGGCTGATGGAGGTCACAGGGGCAATTCACTGCGACTGCGGGATGTCACAAGGAATTTCCCTGGGGCTGGTGGGAGGTCACGGGACATTTCACCGGGGCTGGTGGAGCTCACAGGGCAATTCACTGGGGCTGAGGGAGTTCACAGGGCCAACTCACTGGGGGCTGGGAGAGATGATGGGACAATTCACTGGGGCTGGGGAAGGTGATGGGGCAATTCACTGGGTCTGGGGAGGTGATGGGGCAGTTCACTGGGGAAGGTCACAGGGGCACATCATTGGGGCTGGGGGAAGTATCACCTGGCATGGGGAGAGGAGTGGAGGGGAGAGGAGGGGAGAGTTGGGAAGGAAGAGAGGAGAGTAGAGGAGGAGAGAGAGAAGCGACAGGTGGCCATGGGGAGTAGAGGTGGAAAGGATGTGGTGAGGAGTGAGAGGAGTTGGAGGAGGGAGAGGAGGAGGGAGAGGATGAGGAGGGCGAGGAGGATGAGGAGGAGGAGGGAGAGGAGGAGAGTGCAGAGGTGGGTGGTGGAAGGGGGGCCCGAACATCAGGCACTATTAGGAGAGGGACAGAGGGGAAGAGGCCTGATCCCAGGGGAGGTGGTAGTTCGGGGAAGTGATAGGCCTCAGGGACAAGTCAGGGAGGCAAGGGTCCCCATCCACAGTCAAGAGCGCAAGAGGCTAAGGGCAAGCACAGGGCACACAATTATATGCACCAGGAGAATGTGGTCCTCCTCTGTGCTATCCGTAGCTGCCACGTCAGTCTTGCAGGGGGGAGGGAAGCTAAGCCTGGGACTAGGGCTCAGGCTTGGAAGGAGGTAGTTGGAACAAACTAAAGAAAAAAGACACTTATATGTATATGGTGGCAACTCCTCTTAGGTAAGAGACAGAATAGAGTGGAAGTAGAATCAATTGCAATCACTAAAATAATAAGTAAACGTGAGTATAAGATATTAATTAAATAAAATACATTAAAAACAAAACCATGACGTTTAAAATGCATAAAAAAACAATGTCCCACAGCAAGAGCAATTTAATTGTGAAATAAACTCAAGTGATAAATATTACATACAGTATATATAATAACAATGACAGTGATTATTACATAGTTTTAAATACAATCACAAAAAAATCCAATAAATAATCAGAAACTTTAGCAACAGGAAAGAATATATATACAAATACTGACTACTTTCACTACCCTAGTATAATGATCTTAATCAAATCACTTTATAGTAAAACACTGAATTTATAAATTGCAGTGAAATATCATAAAATTATCACAAAATACAAAGTGCTCACTATGTGTAATAGGACTTTACTTATGTGATTTACCTCAATTGTTATATATACAAATCAATCTTCAAAATGGTGCGTAATTCCAGCAAATATGATCGAATATATGTCCTTGTATATGTATTAATTCAGTTATAAGATCATTAGCAGATAGGAGATGAACAATTTATGACAACACAAATTTAGTTTAAGAGGCATTGCACATAACTGTACTGGGCTTTAAGCTCTGGTGCATAATTTATATACTTATATCATGTATACGCCCATTGTATCTGTCTCCTATATGTTTCCAAGTTATACTTACCTGTTATGTTCTCTAATTGAATATCTAAAGTTATGTAGAGATAGAAGAACACTTATAGTCCCTATATATAAGGATCACTAATAAACAATTAAACTTTATTTAAATGGTACAACAACGGCGTGATATAATTGTTAAAACTTAAATTAAGAAGTGGTCTAAAGAAAGAAAACATAGACCACTATCACCCTCCTACAGGGGAATGTATTGATGCAAGGAATATTTATTTAAATTTGCTGGTTATGATAATAGTCCCATTGTATTTTAGGCTATTCCACTAATAATGCCTTGTACAAAATGAAAGTATATACTGAAATCATATACAGTGAGTAGGGATAAATTCTCTTACATTTATATCTATGTCTTCATTATAGTGCTTGTTCATAAGCCTCTATTATACTGGGAAATAAAACACACCAGTCTAGATATATCTAGGCTCCAATTTGGCCTTATCTTATTCCTTCATTAACAAAAATACAAATCTAATGTACTATTTATATTTACAGATTACTATGACGAATAACGAAAATAAAGAGGAATAGAAAATACGTCAAACACGAGAACGTGTACAAAGATAGAAAGATCGTCAGACGCCGGGGGAACAGAAAATTTGACACGTAAAAGAACGTGAGAGAATCGCAAGAAGGCAACCAAAAACATCTATAAAATGTATCAGAACAATCTGATAAAAATTATAATGTTGATTTAGACAGTCATATTGATATAACTGCTCACAATTGTCCTTTAACAGTAGAGGTTCATAATTGTGGTAATATGAATACTGTCTGTCAGTTTTGTGGGGCTTATCATTTCAAACAGGAAAGACCCAGAGATGGCGAGTTTGTTATTTGCTGTCAAAAAGGCAAGGTAAAACTTCCACAAAGACAACAATTCCCAACATATTTACAAAGCATTATGACTGAGCCTACTTTCCCCAACTACCAAAATTTCCAATTAAACATAAGATTGTATAATAATGCCATATCCTTTGCATCTATGGGTGCAACATTAGCTGCTAATGTGCCAGGACATGGTCCTTACTGTTTCAAAGTACAAGGACAAATTTACCATCGTACTTCACATTTACATCCAGAGGAAGGAGAGCAAAGAAAATTTGCTCAACTATATGTCCTAGATACAATGGAAGCTGTTGAACAACGTATGCAGCTTCCAGGAAAAAATGCTTACCCATTGTGTTTGTAGAGCTTGATAAAATTATGGCCCAAAACCCATACACTCAAGCCTATAAAAAATTGTCAGAAGTAGAAAAGGAACAACAAATTCTGCAGAAATACATCAATTACCAATCCCAAAAGTCAATATGGTTCTTAAAAGAGATCGCCATACTGATAAACGCTGTTACAACTTGCCAAAATAAAATGAGGTTGCAATGGTCTTTCAAAATGACGAGGGAGAACCACCATTTAAAAAAAGGATATTAGAATATATCCCAGAAATGATGAGCAACCTTTCATTAATATAAGTATCTTAAGTACTAATTTGGATCCAGTTACATATCCCATATTTTTTCCACATGGGGAAGCAGGTTGGCAACCCACATTAACACTTGACAGTTACCCAAATTCAAAACTACGTGTGAGAAATAATATTTCCATGCTTGAATTTAAAGTGTCTCAAACTGCCATTCAAGATGAATTCAAACCCACTTTATGTGGTGGAAAACTGACACAACAATGGATGAATGATATCTATTTGCAAATTGAGGCAAATAATTTAAACTTCATCAAATATCAACAAGATAAACTATAAGTAGAACAGTATTGTGGACTGATGGATTATGTCGCTGAGGTAGCTACAAGCAGAAAGTTTGCAGCTGGCAAAGCCGTAATTTTACCTTCTTCTTTCCAAGGATCTCCTCGCAATATGCGAGAAAGATACAATGATGCTATGGCTATTGTAAATAAATATGGCAAAGCAGATTTATTTATTACATTTACATGTAATCCACAATGGCCAGATTGTACAGAATCTGCTAATTGGACAAACTGCTTCCGATAGACCAGATTTTAGTGGCACAAATCTTTAAAATCAAATGAACTGAATTTATATGTGACATAACCATAACTCAGTTATTTGGCAAATGTCTGGCTTATGTTTATACCATAGAATTTAAAAAAGAGGCCTTCCACATGCACATATACTTATAATCCTTCAAGAGAAAGATAAATTGGATACTGGTGACAAAGTGGATTCAGTGATTATTGCTGAACTACCAGATCCATAAATACATGGTAGAATATATGAGATTGTAACTCATTGTGTGATTCATGGACCATGTGGAGATCTTAATCCACAGTCACCATGTATTGAAAATAAGAAATGTACAAAAAAAATTCCAAAAGGTTATAGAGACAAAACTTATGCTAATTGTGACGGCTATCCATTATATAGAAGAAGAGAAGGCCAAAATGCCATTATTCGTGAAAAAAAGATATATAACAGGTATGTGATACCATACAATCCACATTTACTCATGAAGTATAATGCACACATTAATGTGAGGAATTGACTCTGCTGGGATTCGAACCCTAGTTTGCATGTTGCTGGACCTCTTCCCTACCGGTACGCCAGCCTGCCTCTTGCAGATTTGCCTGAGATCTGATACCTTGACGCTAAAAGCAATGAAATCAGTGACAACTCTCTTTAGCTGTGTCTGGTCAGCTATCTGGTTCTTGGCCTATATAAGGCACTTCCTGTCTCTGTATCCTTGCCAGATTATTGTTGGTTCCTGATCCCTTCAATAAAGCTTGTTCCTGTTTCACCTACAAGTTGCTGAACTGGATTATTGCTGACCTTGGCTACTGGTCTCCACAACCTTGTGATTCCTATATCATTACAGAATAATCTGGTCCTTTCATGGAGACCGCTGGGTTAGATTCTGCATTGGCCCAGCAGGTTGCTTTTACTGCAAGAACTGTGCAGACCCAGGCACAGACCATTCAAGTGCTGCAGGACCAGGTAGCTGAACTGCAAAATAAATTTCAGTCAATGCACAGTGAGTATACCAGCTACAGGGCACGTGATGTTGCGGCTGCTACTGTTACACCTGCACAATATGCCCGCTTGCCCCTGCCAGAAAAGTTTGGAGGAGATCGCAAAAAATTTAGGGGTTTCCTAAATCAATGCCGTTTGCACTTCATGATGTTACCTCACCAATTTCCATCTGAAAGAGAGAAGGTGGGATTTATTTTTTCACTATTCAAAGATGAAGCCCTGGCTTGGGGCTCCCCTCTTCTGGAACAGGACAGTCCAGTCTTGGGTAATCTAAATGACTTTCTTGAGGCCATGTGCCTAGTTTTTGATGACCCCAATCGATGTGCTACAGCAGAAGCCACTCTCCTTCATTTGCATCAAGGGAGGCGCTCTGTGGCTGAATATGCTGCTGAATTCAGACAGTGGGTTGCTGATACTACCTGGAACCAATCAGCTCAGAGGTTCCACTTCAGAAAAGGTCTCTCAGAAGCTATAAAAGATGAGCTAGCTCGTGTTGATCTTCCTGCTGACTTTGATGCATTTGTGCGTTTGGCTATCCGTATCGATTGGAGACTTTCTGAAAGAAGATTGGAAAGACAGGGCTCTTTTAGACCAAGTACTACTTCTATTTCCTATTCAAGAATTTCTACTCTGACCCCACAAACACCTACAGACTCTGAGCCTGAGGCTATGCAGGTAAATCTAATAAGAGGGCCATTATCCAATGAAGAAAAACAGTGGCGACGCACTCACAATTTATGCCTGTATTGTGGTAGTGCAGGGCACTATGCCATCAATTGCCCTAGCAAATCCAAAAGAACAATAGCTATGGCTGCTGAGGGCGCACAGATTCGACACCAATCCCAGATAGCAGATCAACTGGATTCTGTCACACAACCCTTGTTTTCTCTGGCTCATGGTGAAGAGGGTATGTTGACTCAACATCCTCATTTTGTGGTGCCTATCACGTTGCAATGTGGTGATCATAAAATTTCAACTACAGCTATGATAAACTTGACTAAGCTTCCTCTACAATATCGGGATTTTGCAGATGTCTGTGATAAGAAGAATGCTGATCAGCTTCCACCCCACAGGCCCTATGATTGCCCAATAGAGCTGTTGCCTGGGGCTGCTATCCCATTTGGTCGTATTTATTCCCTCTCTGAGCCTAAATTGAAAGCTCTTCGTGAATACATACAAGAAAATCTTGCCAAAGGTTTTATTCGACCATCTACTTCCACAGCAGGAGCACCTATATTCTTTGTAGAGAAAAAAGATGGCAGCCTACGGCCATGCGTTGATTACAGGGACATTAATAACATCACTGTTAAAAATCGCTACCCCTTGCCTCTCATTCCTGAACTTTTGGAGAGACTTCGCTCAGCTAAAATATTTACAAAGCTTGATCTTCGGGGGCATATAATCTGGTTCGCATAAGACCAAATGATGAATGGAAAACAGCTTTCAGAACCAGGTACGGGCATTACGAATATCTAGTAATGCCATTTGGGCTTTGTAATGCCCCTGCAACTTTCCAGCATCTTATCAATGATGTACTACAAGATCTCCTGGATCAGTTTGTTGTGGCATATTTGCATGATATCCTTGTATTCTCTGATAATCTTGAAAACCACAGAAAACAGGTCCGTATAGTTCTGGAGCGCCTTCGTACCCACCACCTATACATTAAACTAGAAAAATGTGAGTTTGAACAAACAGAAATTCAATTCCTGGGGTATGTAATAACTCCTAAAGGTTTAACTATGGACGCAAGTAAAATTAAAGCTGTGCTGGACTGGCCCATCCCCAAGAATGAAAAAGATGTCCAGAGATTTGTGGGGTTTGCCAATTTTTACAAGCGTTTCATTAAGAATTTCTCTGCCGTTATTACACCGATCACTGAACTCACACATAAAGGGACTCCTTTTCAGTGGTCCGATAAGGATGATACCGCATTTTCCCGATTAAAGACTCTGTTTACATCTGCCCCCGTCCTGGTACATCCTCAGCCGGAATTACCATTTATTGTGGAAGTTGATGCTTCTGATTCAGCTGTTGGTGCTATACTGTCTCAAAGGACTGGACCTAAGATGCTGTTACATCCGTGTGCCTTCTATTCCCGCCAGATGGTGCCCGCAGAAAGAAACTATGACATAGGGAATAAAGAACTATTGTCTATAAAAGCTGCCTTCACCGAATGGAGACATCTCTTGGAGGGAGTTACCCATCCAATTACTGTCCTCACAGATCACAAAAATCTGGAATGTATTCGATCAGCTAAGAGACTGTCAGCCAGACAAGCACGCTGGTCCCTATTCTTCTCGAGGTTTAATTTTTTGGTTACATACCGTCCTGGCTCCAAGAATGGTAAGGCGCATGCCTTGTCTAGAATAGCTGACCCCCTCCATGCTACCGTAACCAAGACCACCATCTTGCCGGAGGATATATTTATAGGAGTTACTTTTCCTTCTGATCTGATGTCTTGCATTAAAAAGGGCTACGCTGAAGACCCAGTTCTTCGTGATCCTCCTCGTGATCTCCATATGACGATGCTTAATGGGTTTTGGATTTTTCAACAACGTCTGTTTGCTCCGGAGTCAGTGCGACTGGACCTTTTACGTCTTTACCATGACTCAAAACCAGCAGGTCATCCAGGAATCCGAAAGACGCAAGACCTACTTGCCCGATCCTTTTGGTGGCCGAAGTATCATGAGGATGTTAAGAAGTATGTGTCGACTTGTGATGTATGTGCCAGACATAGGACTCCTCGCTCATCCCCTGTTGGCTTGCTTCAGCCTCTTCCGATTCCTCATCGTCCCTGGGGATCTATATCCATGGACTTTATTGTGGAACTACCTCCCTCTAAGGAACACACTACCATTCTTGTTGTTGTGGACAGGTTAACTAAGATGGGTCATTTCATACCAGCTCGTGGTCTCCCTTCAGCTAAACAGACGGCTGACCTGGTTATTTGGGAAATATTTTGCTTGCATGGAGTGCCCGATGAAGTAGTTTCTGACAGGGGAGTGCAGTTTACATCTCGTTTTTGGAAACATTTTTGTTCTAACCTAGGTATTAATGTAAATCTGTCGTCAGCTTTTCATCCACAAAGTAATGGACAGACTGAGCGAACCAACCAGACTTTGGAGCAATATTTGCGGTGCTATATTAGTTACCTGCAGGATGACTGGCTGGATTTTTTACCCACTGCGGAGTTTGCCTATAACAATGCCCAACACTGCTCCACTTCTCTGAGCCCATTTTTTGCCAATTATGGTTACCATCCAACCTTTCTAGTTAGTCTCCCGATTACTACTCCCGTTCCTGCAGTCACTGACCGGCTAACCGCCTTACGTGATTCCCAAGCACTGTTGAAAGAGACTCTTTTGGAGGCTCAGGAATGTTACAAAAGAGCTTCTGATAGGCATAGACTGGGGCCTCCTTTCTATCATGTTGGTGACAAGGTGTGGCTGTCAACAAAGAATCTTAAGCTTCGGATTCTTTCTCATAAATTGGGTCAAAGGTTCATGGGGCCTTTTGAGATCATTGCTCAGATCAATGCTGTCACTTTCCGTTTGCAACTTCCAAATTCCATGAAAATACATCCAGTGTTTCACGTTGCACTGCTTAAACCTTTTCATGAAAATACTTTCCCTGGCCGAGCCCTACCTGCTCCACCTCCAGTCCTCGTGGATGGCGAAGATGAATACGAAGTGGAAAAAATTCTTGACTCCAGGATCTTCCGTAACAAGCTTCAATATTTGGTTCGGTGGAAAGGCTATGGTGAGGAGGCTAGATCGTGGGAACCAGTGGACAATATTCACGCTCCTGATCTTCTTCGGTCTTTCCATGCACAGTACCCTGCTAAACCGGGTAATAGAGCATCCGGAGGCTGCGCCTATAGAGGTGGGGGTAATGTGAGGAATTGACTCTGCTGGGATTCGAACCCTAGTTTGCATGTTGCTGGACCTCTTCCCTACCGGTACGCAAGCCTGCCTCTCGCAGATTTGCCTGAGATCTGTGTAACGGATCTCCTGGCACCCCGACCGGGTACCTCCGTTGATGGACGCGTCCTAGCTTGCGTCGAGGCCTACAAGCACCGCACCGGACACCACAACCACCACAGACTCCACAACTGCTGTAGCTTAACTGGAGCCACGCCGTCTTCCTTCCACCCTGTATGAATCTCCAGCATCCAGGATCGTGTGGGGAAGATCCCCTCCAAGAACGAGACGAGGCTACGTTTTGAAGGGTCAAGCAGTGAACTCCCTTGCTGGCACACCCAGCCTGGTTTTTATTACAGTCAGATAAACAGAACACACCGAGGGGAAGGTATAAACAACCAATAACACAATAGTAACGCCCACAGTTTCCCTCCCCTCTACTTGAGAGATAATTGAGTTTATTACTGTATCTACTCAATTATCTCCCAGCTAAAACTTACACATTTTTATAACTTTATGATTTTACATAGTACATAATAGATCTTACATTTTTATGAACAACATAAATTGTGGAACAACATATTAAAAAATGGCATGAATCAGACCAGGGGTTCAAAAGTTAGTAAAAGTATCTTTTACCCATAACACACAGACATTTCACAGGCAATACACATCCCTCATAGTTGGCCATACAATACACGTAGAGGGACAATAGGTGGGTCACACCTCCCTGAGGCTACCTGGCAACTTTGATACAATCAGACATGGATTAGATCATCCTTCTTTGTTCTTATGTCTGAGAATGAAAACACTTTATACAATAGACTTCCTTATCTGTAACAGAATTATCTCCCATGCCAAGGTCTGCACTAGTCTGGGCCAATATTCTGCAGAGCATAAACCAACATACATACAGTATAATAGTTGGATCATATTTTAACCATAATAATCATAAAACAGGGTAAAACAGTGATGGGTTCCGTTACACACCTCCTCCGTAACCATAAGCCGGCATACACGGTCTGATCCCAACGGATCAGCCTGGGGATGTCCAGACAAAAGTTAGTCAATTCTCTAGTTTAACAACCCATCAGCATTACTGCAATTCACATTTACTCACATTTCACATATCCCCAGATAGCTGAGATCTGAGCGCACAAAACTACTGAATAGCGCTCAGATCCTCTTCACACAGTTCAATTGCCATGTAGCTAAAGTCTTTTTCATAGTCTTTCATTATATGAATGGGCTCCATGGCATAGCTATCTGTGGTATCATGGTTCACACAGGGCAAGTACCAAATGACCCCCCTGTATGTAAAGGGCCAGAATGAGCGACATACACTTTGGTATGGCCGAATACTGTGTTTAAAGGGCAATATGTCCCAGGGCCATAGTCGCAGGGCAGGAGGCTGGCAAACAGTCCTCTCCAAGACAAAGTGGCGAAGGGCACTTCGTCACACATCTCCCCTTTGGGGGGAAGTCTAACCAGGGACCTGACCTTCTGCCGGTCAGTGCCTCCGTTAGACAATCCACCAACCCACAATAAACCAGTGCAAGAGCAGCCCACCCACAACAAACAGTTACTGCACATGGATATTTCGCTGTGGTGATGGGGCAACACGCTGAGGGGACTTGAGGGGCAGAGGCCAGCGGCACTCTGCCCTGATGCCAGCTCTTCTGCTGGTATAACCTGCAGGACATCCTGCTCTGTACAAGGGACAAAGGGAGGGCAGAGGCCGACTGCACTCTGCCCCGCTGTCAGCTCTTCTGCTGGGGTACTTAGAACATATTCCGGCTCAGTAGCCAGGGAAACGTGGGGGTCAGTGGGGGTTAACATTTCCTCTGTTAACCCTGGGGCCACATTAGAAGTTAGCTGGGGAGGGGAATTTGTACTTACCCCCACCTCCGGTTGTCCCAGTGAGGGTAGTTGGGGATCTGGACAGGCTGTGGGCGCAGAGACCACGGTCCCATCTGCGCCTTCTGGGAGATTGGTGTCTCCCCTTGTTAAGGTAAACTGTCGCTGGGGAGGAAGGACGACACCTTTTGCCCCCTGGGGTTCACACTGCCGCTGGGGGGGAAGGACACCTTCTGCCCCCTGGGGTTCACACTGCCGCTGGGGGGGAAGGACGACACCTTCTGCCACCTGGGGTTCACACTGCCGCTGGGGGGGAAGGACGACACCTTCTGCCCCCTGGGGTTCACACTGCCTGCTGGAGGGGAAGGACGACACCTTCTGCCCCCTGGGGTTCACACTGCCACTGGGGGGGAAGGACGACACCTTCTGCCCCCTGGGGTTCACACTGCCGCTGGGGGGGATGGACGACACCTTCTGCCCCCTGGGGTTCACACTGCCGCTGGGGGGAAATATGACACCTTCTGCCCCCTGGGGTTCACACTGCCGCTGGGGGGGAAGGACGACACCTTCTGCCCCCTGTATGGCCGGTAGAGAGACCTCGGTCCCATCTCTACCTGCCATCTGGAGGTCATCCCAGGACCAGTCAATGAAGTCTGGTTCTACTTGTCGAGTAGGTTGGGGCTGCACGAAGCTGAGCAGGTGTTGGTAGTCCTGCTTCAGCTACCACTCTCTCGTTACCAGGTGGGTCATGTCTTTGCTCACCTCGCCTTCATCATCCCAGACATACATGCCCATCCGGTAGTCGTAGATGTCCCAAAACCTAGACCCCTCCATGCTGCCAAGATCAATGTCGTCCTCCAAGGCCTCCCATAATAAACCCGGGCCATCATAATCATCCCCCTCCGGTAAGTCGTGTTCAGCCGTCCAGTGGGTAAGTCTAACGGTATGCCACCAGAGGGCCTGGTATGCGTTGTCCAGCCAGATCTCTCGCCGTACCAGGGTCTCTAGTCTTGTCACCCACTCATCCAGGGGCTGCTCTCCCAATAGATACATCCGCATCGCCACACGCTTCTGTAGCCGCTGCTCATCACTGGGGAGACTCTCTCCTCGCCGCCATTGGGCATCTTCCAGGGCATCATACCAGAGTTCCTTTCTGTCTGCATCCCTGTAGTCCGCGGCCTCCTCCTCATCCTCATCATGGAACGCTGTCCAAAAACGATCCGGTTCCATCCTGCTGTAGCCAGGGGCGCTGTACGGATACTAGCGTTGCCCTCAATTTGTAACTCCCAACGTTACCGGGCTGTTTTTCCTCGCACTAGGACGCCATCCCACCACTGCCAGCCAATGTAACGGATCTACTGGCACCCCGACCGGGTACCTCCGTTGATGGACGCGTCCTAGTTTGCGTCGAGGCCTACAAGCACCGCACCGGACACCACAACCACCACAGACTCCACAGCCGCCGTAGCTTAACTGGAGCCGCGCCGTCTTCCTTCCACCCTGTATGAATCTCCAGCATCCAGGATCGTGTGGGGAAGACCTCTCCTCCAACGAGAGGACATCAGGAACAAGAATTCAGTAGTTACAGCTCCAGGGAGTATGCAAAAGCATAGCAATCCCCAGTATGATATAGCGATCCCCTCCAAGAACGAGACAAGGCTACGTTTTGAAGGGTCAAGCAGTGAACTCCGTTGCTGGCACACCCAGCCTGGTTTTTATTACAGTCAGATAAACAGAACACACCCAGGGGAAGGTATAAACAACCAATAACACAATAGTAACGCCCACAGTTTCCCTCCCCTCTACTTGAGAGATAATTGAGTTTATTACTGCATCTACTCAATTATCTCCAAGCTAAAACTTACACATTTTTATACATTTTTATAACTTTATGATTTTACATCGTACATAAATAAATCTTACATTTTTATGAACAACATAAATTGTGGAACAACATATTAAAAAATGGCATGAATCAGACCAGGGGTTCAAAAGTTAGTAAAAGTATCTTTTACCCATAACACACAGACATTTCACAGGCAATACACATCCCTCATAGTTGGCCATACAATACACATAGAGGGACAATAGGTGGGTCACACCTCCCTGAGGCTACCTGGCAACTTTGATACAATCAGACATGGATTAGATCATCCTTCTTTGTTCTTATGTCTGAGAATGAAAACACTTTATACAATAGACTTCCTTATCTGTAACAGGATTATCTCCCATGCCAAGGTCTGCACTAGTCTGGGCCAATATTCTGCAGAGCATAAACCAATATACATACAGTATAATAGTAGGATCATATTTTAACCATAATAATCATAAAACAGGGTAAAACAGTGATGGGTTCCGTTACACACCTCCCCCGTGACCATAAGATGGCATACAGGGTCTGATCCCAACGGATCGGCCTGGGGATGTCCGGACAAAAGTATTTGTTGGTCAATTCTCTAGTTTGACAACCCATCAGCATTACTGCAATTCACATTTACTCACATTTCACATATCCCCAGATAGCTGAGATCTGAGCGCACAAAACTACTGAATAGCGCTCAGATCCTCTTCAAACAGTTCAATTGCCATGTAGCTAAAGTCTTTCCCATAGTCTTTCATTATATGAATGGGCTCCATGGCATAGCTATCTGTGGTATCATGGTTCACACAGGGCAAGTACCGAATGACCCCCCTGTATGTAAAGGGCCAGAATGAGTGACATACACTCTGGTATGGCCGAATACTGTGTTTAAAGGGCAATATGTCCCAGGGCCATAGTCGCAGGGCAGGAGGCTGGCAAACAGTCCTCTCCAAGACAAAGTGGCGAAGGGCACTTCGTCACAATCTGATACCTTGACTCTAAAAGCAATGAAATCAGTGACAACTCTCTTTAGCTGTGTCTGGTCAGCTGTCCGGTTCGTGGCCTATATAAGGCACTTCCTGTCTCTGTATCCTTGCCAGATTATTGTTGGTTCCTAATCCCTTCAATAAAGCTTGTTCCTGTTTCACCTACAAGTTGCTGAACTGGATTATTGCTGACCTTGGCTACTGGTCTCCACAACCTTGTGATTCCTATATCATTACAATTAATGTGGAAGCTTGCATTTCTTTAAAATCCATTAAATATGTCTACAAATATATTTTCAAAGCCGAAGGATGAACCTACTGTAGTGGTCAAAAGTGCAGAAAATCCAGAACAAAGTTATTACAGGATGAACTTGCATCTCATGTAGCTGCTTGTTATGTAAGTGCGCCAGAAGCAATGTGGCATCTTCTCAAATTATAAATGCATGATCGCTCACATGCAGTATATCGATTGGCTGTACATTTGCCCCAAAGACACTTAGTGTATTTCCATGTTAGAAATGAAACAAATGCTTTGGCACAAAGTGAGCATCGGCAAACTACACTAACTGCGGGGTCTCATTTAAATTGTAACGACTTAGATGCATGGGAATTATTATATATTAACATTCCATACCATTATGTTTTCGTTAATAGATTATGGCGAAAACGAAAAAAAACGTGGAAATAAAATATTACCAAGAATTTACACTCTCCAAGAGACCTTGAACGTTTCTGCTTACGTTTACTGCTTCTAAATGTTCCTGGTGCACAAAGTAATGAACACTTAATAACTGTCAATGACATAGTTTATGAAACATTTCATTTAGCTGCGCGACAGAAACTTCCTAGCTGATGATACAGAATGGGAAAGATGTCTAGAAGAAGCAGCACTGTGTCAAATGCCACGGCAGATGAGGGAACAATTTGCATTCATTTGTATCTTCTCAAATGCTCCAAATGCATTAGCTTTGTGGGACAAATCTAAAACAAATATATCTGAAGACTTTTTGCAACCATACAATGAGCCTATTACACAATTAAAAACATTAATTTAAATTCAAGAGGTCTTTCTTTCTCATGGATTAAGTTGTGCAAGTTTTAATCTGCCAGATCCAGGACTCATAGACGACATAAACTTTGAAGACTATAACACTCAGCTTCAAAGACAAAGAAAAGAAGAAAGACTTGCAACTTTAAATACATTACAATTGCAAGCATTTGATGCAATAAAAAATGCCCTAGATGATGACAAGCTCAAATAGCGTTATGTCTATCTAGATGGACCTGGCCGATCAGGAAAAACTTATCTGTATAATTTATTGATGAGTTTTGTTCTAGCACAAGGTGAAATAGCATTGCCATTTGCAACCACTGCAATTGCTGTACTTTTGTTAGAAGGTGGAAGAACTGTGCATAGTGGATTTAAAGTGCCAGTTCCCATCCTGGAAACATCAGTGTTGGATATTCGAATGACATCATTGCAAGCAAAAACAATTAAAAAAAGTAAATTAATTCTAATAGATAAAGCTACAATTATGTCATGCCATGCCCTACAATGTACTGAACGTTTGCTACGTGAAGTAATGGATAATGATTAGCCATTTGGTGCAAAGGTAATGTTGTTAGATGGAGATTTTAGACAAATGGAAATCTAACTGACATTGTCAAAAAAATGTAAAAAAGTACACTATGGAAACTATTTACCCATCTTCATTTGCAACAATATATGAAACCAGAAGGAGAAAATGATTTCAATGATTGGCTCATTAAAATTGGAGAAGGAAAAACAGAGCGAATACAAAATTTACCTGATGATACCGTGCAAATTCCATCTCATATGGTTTGGAAACAGGATCTCATATCAGCCAAATAAATACCTAGGATTATGCAGAGCTTGCAAACAAAGTAATCCTAACATAAAAAAATAAGGATGCATTGTTTCTCAATAATGAAATATAAAAAAAAAAAATGCACCGCAAAAAATTATCACAGTGCTAATTATGTACTTGGTAATGAAAAAGGAAGTCAGACAAACTTTTCAACTGAATTCATTAATTCATTAACTCCCTCTGGAATGCCACCACATATTTTGCAGCTAAAGAAACGTGCAATTGTCATGTTACTGCGAAATATGAACCCCAAAAAAGGACTATGTAATGGGACCAGATTAATTGTTCAAGAATTAAAGGACTATTTCATAGATGCTTAAATTCTAACTGGTACCCATAAAGGGGAGAGAATTTTCATACCAAGAATAGATTTGGCACCAAGTGAAAGTAGCCTCCCTTTTGTACTTCAAAGGAGACAATTTCCCATCATCATGGCATTTTCCATGACCATTAATAAATCACAAGGACAATCTTTCAAATCTGTGGGTATCTTTTTAGAAGAACTAGTATTTGCACATGGTCAACTGTATGTTGCATTTTCAAGATGCAAGAATCCAGAGGCTATTAAAGTTTACATTGAAAACAACCAAAGTCAAGGTGATTTATTAGATGATGGCTGCATTTTTACAAAAAAAACATTGTCTACTATGAGGTACTATAACTTACAAGACTAACTAAAACTATAACAATACAAGACATGTCAAAAAACAAAAATGCTTTCACCTCAAGGACAAATTCACAAGAAAATAAAAAAAATATATAGAACAGTGGTTTTATTTCAAGGACGAACTTTTATGTCACTCGGACTCTTTTTAGAGGACCACTATTTCACTAAGAAACTCTATAAAATGGCAAAAAAATAGAGAACAGTAGTTTTACTTCCAGGACAATATTAGATGTTTCTGGGATTCTTTTAAGAGGACCACTATTTCACATAGGAAACTCTAAGTGCCATTTTCCAACAATGCTTTCATCTCAAGAACAAATTTACAACAAAAAAAACAAACAAATTTAGAGTGGTTTTATTTTGAGGACCACTATTTCACTAAGAAACTCTATAAAATGGCAAAAACCATAGAGAACAGTGGTTATACCCTGCGGACGAATTTTTAGATCTGGCGGTCTCTTTTTAGAGGACCACTATTTCAGAAAGGAAACTCTATGTGCCATTTTCAAGAATTACAACAACAACAAAAGGTCAATAAAAAAAACAACAAAGACAAAGTAACATATTGAAATTTCATGGAAGCGGCCTTTTGGCAGGATTAGCCCTACAAAACACTTTGGTTGCATTTTATAACAGAGGAAGGCAAACAATAAAAACCCTGATTGAAAGTTAGCCAATTGTATCAAGGGGGGGGGGGGGGGGAATTAATTCCTTGATGAATGCATTAACTGGCGATCAGATTACTCCCTGGATTAATACTCTCCCTTTAATTATACATTTAAATTGTACAACAAAAGCTCCTCCTCTTAACATGAAATTTTAAAAATATACAATGAAACAACTTAGCACACTTTTTTCAAAAAATATTAACATTACTAACAATAACTTGAATTGTTATAAAATGCAACCAAAGTGTTTTGTGGGGCTAATGCTAAAAGAAATTTCGATATGTTACTTTGTCTTTGTTGAATTTTTTTTTTTTCTTGACCTTTTGTTGTTATTGTTGTAATTCTTGAAAATGGCACATAGAGTTTCCTATGTGAAATAGTGGTCCTCTAAAAAGAGACAGCTAGAGATAAAAGTTAGTCCGCGGGGTATAACCACCGTTCTCTATGTTTTTTGCCATTTTATAGAGTTTCCTAGTGAAATAGTGGTCCTCAAAATAAAACCACTCTAAATTTGTCTTGTTTTTTTGTTGTAAATTTGTTCTTGAGATGAAAGCATTGTTGGAAAATGGCACTTAGAGTTTCCTATGTGAAATAGTGGTCCTCTTAAAAGAATCCCAGAGACATCTAATATTGTCCTGGAAGTAAAACCACTGTTCTCTATTTTTTTGCCATTTTATAGAGTTTCTTAGTGAAATAGTGGTCCTCTAAAAAGAGTCCGAGTGACATAAAAGTTCGTCCTTGAAATAAAACCACTGTTCTATATATATATTTTTTATTTTCTTGTGAATTTGTCCTTGAGGTGGAAGCATTTTTGTTTTTTGACATGTCTTGTATTGTTATAGTTTTAATTAGTCTTGTAAGTTATAGTACCTCATAGTAGACAATGTTTTTTGTAAAAATGCAGCCATCATCTAATAAATCACCTTGACTTTGGTTGTTTTCAATGTAAGCTTTAATAGCCTCTGGATTCTTGCATCTTGATAATGCAACATACAGTTGGCCATGTGCAAATACTGGTTCTTCTAAAAAGATACCCACAGATTTGAAAGTTTGTCCTTATGATTTATTAATGGTCATGGCAAATGTCATGATGATGGGAAACTGTGTCCTTTGAAGTACAAAAGGGAGGCTACTTTCACTTGGTGCCAAATCTATTCTTGGTAGGAAAATTCTCTCCCCTTTATGGGTACCAGTTAGAATTTCAGCATCTATGAAATGGTCCTTTAATTCATGAACAATTAATCTGGTCCCATTACATAGTCCTTCTTTTTGGGTTCATATTTCGCAGTAACGTGACAATTGCACCGTTCTATAGCTGCAAAATATGTGGTGGCATTCCAGAGGGAGTTAATGAATTAATGAATTCAGTTGAAAAGTTTGTCTGACTTTCTTTGTCATCACCAAGTACAGAATCAGCACTGTGATCATTTTATTGTGGTGCATTAATTTTTTCTAATACTTCATTATTGAGAAACAATGCATTCCTATTTTTGCATGTTAGTATTACTTTATTTGCAAGTTCTGCATAATCCTCCTTATTTATTGTATTTTGGAATATAGCTGATATAGCTGTTTGCAAATCATATGAAATGGAATTTCCACGGTATCATCGGGTAAATTTTATATTCGCTCTGTCGAGCATGTGACGTCACGTCATTAGCATATGCCGGTTTCGAACACAGCAAGAAGATGCACTGCTGGGGATAGATGAGCAGCAGAAGGTCAGTTGTTGTCCCTCACTCCCCGGGATTCAAGGCGAGCAGTTGAGGGGCATTTAGGCTGCATGGACCAGGCCACATGTGATGCTCGCACCATACTGACACCCCATCCACGCAATGCGAGGCTTGCACAACATACCACATTGACCACCATGAGGCTCGCATTAGGCGCAGGACTCCTCTTCCTCAGTACGCTACCTCCTCCCACCACGAGGGGGCGCTGTCACAGAGCAGGAACATACCAGGGACTGTGCATGGAGGCAACAAGGACTAACCAGCAGCACAATGGTGACATATACAAGAGTGCACACACTACTACGAGAGAGACAGCAGGGAAAGAGGGGGAGAGAGAGAGACAGCAGCGAAAAAGGGGGGAGAGAGTGACAGCAGGGAAAGAGGGGGGAGAGAGAGACAGCAAGGCGATGGTGCTCATCGCGAGGCCCCCAACTTTGCTAGCCTTCAAATTTCCTTGCCGTCATTTTTGACGGGCAAGTAGCTAGTCTCATATAGTCTACCATGTTTTTCTGGATCTGGTAGTTCAGCAATAATCATTGAATCCACTTTGTCACCAGTATCCAATTTATCTTTCTCTTGAAGTATTATAAAAATATGTGCATGTGGAAGGCTTTTTTTTTTATTCTATGGTTATGTCATGTATTAATTCAGTTTAATTTGATTTTAAAGACTCTTGCAACTAAATCTGGTCTATTGGAAGCAGTTTGTCCAATTAGCAGATTCTGTACCATCTGGCCATTGTGGATTACATGTAAATGTAATAAATACATCTGCTTTGACATATTTAGTTACAATAGCCATGGCATCATTGTATCTTTCTCACATATTGCAAGGAGATCATTGGAAAGAAGGAGGTAAAACGATGGCTTTGTCAGCTCTGTTCTACACATAGTTTATCTTGTTGATATTTGATGAAGTTTAAATTATTTGCCTCAACTTGCAAATATGAATCAATCATCCATCGCTGTGTCAGTTTTCTGCCACATAAAGTGGGATTAAATCCATCTTGAATGGCAGTTTGAGC
Organism: Discoglossus pictus; assembly: GCA_027410445.1. Taxonomy (NCBI): domain Eukaryota; kingdom Metazoa; phylum Chordata; class Amphibia; order Anura; family Alytidae; genus Discoglossus; species Discoglossus pictus. The sequence goes on from CM050172.1 coordinate 19,739,984, forward strand.
CACTTTAAATTTTAAGCATGGAAATATTATTTGTCACACGTAGTTTTGAATTTGGGTAACTGTCAAATTAGTACTTAAGATACTTATATTAATGAAAAGGTTGCTCATCATTTCTGGGATATATTCTAATATCCCTCTGAAATGGTGGTTCTCCCTAGTCATTTTGAAAGACAATTGCAACCTCATTTTATGTTGGTAAGTTGTAACAGAGTTTAGGTTGAGGTTAGCTCTATGAGGTTCGATTTAGCAGATTAGTTAGGCTGCAGTGTATTTTGTGAAAGGCCCACAGCAAACATGATAGGCCCTTCTATTTTGTATATGTTAAGAGCATTTTTTGTGCACTACTGTTGTCATTAGGTGTTTAGGATATGGAGTTGGGCTTAGAGGGTTGCGCACCAAAAATTGTATATATGCTTCCTGTGACGAAGTGCCCTTCGCCACTTTGTCTTGGAGAGGACTGTTTGCCAGCCTCCTGCCCTGCGACTATGGCCCGGGGACATATTGCCCTTTAAACACAGTATTCGGCCATACCAGAGTGTATGTCACTCATTCTGGCCCTTTACATACAGGGGGGTCATTCAGTACTTGCCCTGTGTGAACCATGATACCACAGATAGCTATGCCATGGAGCCCATTCATATAATGAAAGACTATGGGAAAGACTTAAGCCACATGGCAATTGAACTGTGTGAAGATGATCTGAGCGCTATTCGGTAGTTTTGTGCGCTCAGATCCCAGCTGTAACGGAACCCATCACTGTTTTACCCTGTTTATGGTTATTTAATTCTTGGTTAAAATATGATCCTAGTAATATACTGTATGTGTGTTGGTTTGTGCTCTGCAGAATATTGGCCCCAGGTTAGTGCAGACCTTGGCAGGAGAGATAATCCTGTTACAGATAAGGGAGTCGATTGTGTGGAGTATTTTCATTCTCAGATAAGAACAAAGAGGGCTGATTTAATCATTGTCTGATTATATCAAGTTGCCTCAGGGAGGGGTGACCACACCTATTGTCCTATATGTGTATTGTGTGGGGGATATGTGAAATGTCTGTGTGTTATGTGAAAAACATACTTTTACTAACTTTTGAACCCCTGGTCTGATTCATGCATTTTTTTAATATGGTGTTCCCCTGGGTGAGAGATATTGAACGGTGCTGGACTTAAAGGTGTACCCCCTGTTTTTGGGGTACATCCAGAATGTGGTTAAAATTGTGTCTGTTTTAATTGTGTTACCTGTTATCTGAGGGGAGGAGACGTGGGGGTTGAACCATGTATCTAATTGGCTGTGATAATTATGTGGGTGTAGCCCTTCAGAGGGCACCATTGCATAAAAGGAGATCCCCTGTCATTAAAGTTATAGTTCTACTTGACCCTCAAAACGTAGTCTCATCTCGTTATTGGAGGGGATCGCTATATCATACTGGGGATTGCTATGCTTTTGCATACTCCCTTGAGCTGTAACTACTGAACGCTTGTTCCTGATGTGTCCTCCTTGGAGGAGAGGTCTTCCCCACACGGTCGTGGATGCTGGAGATTCATACAGGGTGGAAGGAAGACGGCGCGGCTCCAGCTAAACTACGGCGGTTGTGGAGTCTGTGGTGGTTGAGGTGTCCAGTGCGGTGTTTGTAGGCCTCGGCGCAAACTAGGACGCGTCTATCAACGGAGGTACCCGGTCGGAGTGCCAGGAGATCCGTTACACTTCCATTTTGTATATGTTAACAGCATTGTCGTTTTCTGTTTTGTGTGCACCACTGTTGGCATTTTTTGTTGTTGTTGCTATCCTGTTTTGCATGTGCCAATGTTGTCATTAGGGGTTTCCGGTTATGGGATTAGGCTTAGAGCATTAGTTAGGTTGCAGTATGTTTCTACAAAGGCAGACACAAAACAGGATAGGTCCTTCCATTTTATATGTGTAAACAGTGGTATTTGTTATATTTATTTATTTTTAGTTACTTGTAATACTGTACCTCTTGTCTTCAATGTGTTGTGTATAAATTGCTGTAGATATGATGAGACTCTTCAGGCAGTGTCTGTTGAGAATTAAAGAGAGAGATGCAAATGTTAAAATAACATTTAAATCAATTTGTTTTTGTAGTAAGAGCATGTAAAGCAGGATATTTACTTCTATTTTGTATGTATTCAGAGAGGTTTAGCTTATGGGGTCAGGCTTAGAGAGTGGTGCATATAAAAGAGGATAGATGGTTGCATTTCTTATGTTTTAAGAACATTTGTTGTAGCATTCTGGTTTGTGTGCACGGCTGTTGTCATTATATGTTTAGGTTATGGGGTTAGGCTTACAGGTTGTTGCACACAAAACAGGATATATTCTTTAATTTTGTATGTGTTACCAAATTGTTTTTGAAGTATCCTGTTTTGTGTGCGCCATTGTTTGTATTAGATGTTTAGGTTATGTGTTAGGCTTATAGGTTGGGGCACAGAAAACAGGATATATTCTTCCATTTTATATTTGTTGACAACATTTGTTGTAGTATCCTGTTTTGTGTACACCACTGCTGACATGATACGTTTTGGTTATGGGGTTAGGCTTATAGGTTGTGGCACAGAAAACAGAATATCTTTTTCCATTTTATGTCTGTTAACAACATTTGTTGTAGTGTCCTGTTTTGTGTGCGCCACTATTGGCATTAGGGGCTTATGATTTTTTATATTTTTTTGTGTGTATTTTGCAATCTTTTGTGTGGGTCACTGTTGCCATTAGGGTTGTAGGTTATGGGGTTAGGCTTTGAGGGTTAGTTATGTTACAGTGCATTTTAACATTGGCAAACACCAAACGGGATAGATGTTTAGTTTTTTTTAAACTTGTTATACTGTACCTGTTGAGTTGAATTATTAGTTGTGTATAAATAACAGAGGGTCCCCTGCTGACAATCTTCCTGCAACACTCTTCAGGCAGTGTCTGTTGAAAAAGATAGAGAGAAATGCAAATGTTGAATTTTTTTTTTGACGAAGAACATAGTATTTTTGTTAAGCAAATGTATTTTTGTACATTACCTGTTGTTTTTAATTTGTTGTCTGTAAATTTCTGCAGATTTGACAGTCCGTGTTACACCGTGCAGTGCTGCAAATTAGTCAGTGACACTGTTGAGGCAAAGTCTGTTGAAAATTTGAAATGTTGAAATGCAGTGTAAATATATATCTAGATATATATTTTTTTTGTGCTAAAAGTATAGATTGTGTTGTAAACTATATATCTTAATAAAAGCTATGTTCTTGTTGAAATTTCTAATTTTTTCTTCTTTTAATATATACAGCATTTTAACCCCACATACACATTTATCTGTGTTTGAAATCTTACTATACATGAATAATGTCTTCAAATTGCTTCTGTACATTAATATATTTTTTTGACAATATTTGAAAGGCAAGTTTTTTTTATTTTTATAAATTATGAATTTATTAATGAATGGTCAAACTTTATATATCTTGTAAATGTTACTGTTTATAAATAACGTTGTTCTTGTGAATATTTGAAACCATAATTTTGTTGTTGTTGTTTAAATTATTACTTTATTAATAAATTAATTAATTATTGCTTACCTATTTGCTGTAATTTGCAGATTTGAAACTACTAAAGTGATAATAAAGTTGCTTCAGAAGTAACGTCACCAGTGATATGTCCAGTCACACTGTTCATCACCTGAGGAGAAACGTAGAAATTTCTGGAAAGTTTGCAGTATTTATAGACTTTGAGCTGAAGTAGAAACCGTTAGAACGCAATACGCATTCGCTATTTGCGTTCCAGCCGTCAATTTTTTTGTTCCAGCCACCATTTTGCGCAAAGTAGTTACTTGTTGCCTGGAAAGTGGGCGCGATTTTGTGTGCGCAGGATGTGTGTTACGTGCCGCATGAATTGTTATATAGTTTGGGTAAGTTTTCCGAGTATGTGTTTTAATCTTAGGTGCTTAGCCTCGTTTTCGTTTTTTTCGGCTGCCATTTTTTCTCTTGCTTAACTAATTTTTTAATGGCGAAAATAGTGAAATGCGACTTAAATTCGCAAGCAACCTCACTGACAGACGTCCGTGGTGTGTGTGATGTTTAAAAAAAAATAAAATAATGATTTTGTTTTTTTCGATGTGCGCGTTTCGTCCATTAACTTCATCATTTTTCGACCTTGCGGGTTGTATATTTTTTTTTATGTGAATCGCATTTTTTTTTCCTAAGTCCCGAGGGTTGTATTTTATTTTTTTTCTAAGTCCCGCTTTCCTGCCGCTTTCCTTTGTAACATGTTACGGGACATCATTTTTAAACTTGTTTTTTTTTTCAAAGTGCTACAGGTCTCGCAGTGTGAATTGGATAATGAAGGTATATGTTGAACTGTAGTCCCGCGGCTCGTAGATTGATGTTTAACTGTAGTCCCGTGGGTCCTAGGGCGCTCATCTCCCTCAGTGTAGTGAGAGCCTTTGGCACTCCCTGCCTAAAAGTCGTATGGGGTCATAGGGATGAGCGCCTACAGCGCTCATCTTCACCAGCGCAAAGAGCGCCTTTGGAGCTCCTTGCCAGCAACTGCGGTCCTCGCTTTGCGAGGGTCGCAGTTACGGCGGGCTCGCTATGCGAGCCCGCAAGCGTTAGCAACAGCCCGTATTGCTGAGAACTATATATGTGATATTCAGCACTTGAGTTTATTTCACAAATCATTTGTGCTTGCTGTGGGACATTGTTTTTTAATGTATTTTAAGCGTTGTTATTTTGTTTTTAATGTATTATAACAAAATCATATCTAATACTCACATTTACTTATTATTTTAGTGATTGCAATTGATTCTACTTCCACTCTATTTTGTCTCTTACCTCAGCAGGGGTTGCCACCATATACATATAAGTGTCTTAAGTTTGTTCCAGTTAGCTTTACACTTAATTTTGGTGGCTGGTATTTGTTTATTAATAAGACAATTTACTTAATGATATTGATTTATTCATGTAAATTACCATCTCCCAATTGTATACTGTTCTCTCTTCTTAATTGAAAGGAGGTAGCAGCAAAGGTTACTGCGGTAGGCACAGTGCCAAGGGATGTGAGGTCTGTAAAGCACCGTTTTGATGACATCAGGGCCAAGGTGATGAGGATGATGGCTACGGAGGACCAAGGCCGCATTGTGAACTATAATGAGTGGAAGAGGGTCAACAGGGACCTTCTGAGACCGTTGGCCGCTGCTGGAGCTTCACGCCCAGTGGCCCAGCAGGACCCAGCCTCCATGTCAGGTGAATATCACATACACCAACATGCCACCACATGTGCATCACACACATTACACATGTACATGATGACCAACAAGGACACTGACATGTCAGCTCCATGGAATTAACAAGGGATAGATGGATGCCTCATTAAATCCATGAAGGTGACAAATCACTGTCATTCCTGGGCACAACAACAGTAATCACGCAATAGAGTCCATTTATTGGTGTGCCCACTGCAGCCTATGCAGTTACAGACTACAGCCGGAATCAAGATAGCGTTAGGAGCCAAGAACGATCAAGACAATAAACCAAAGAATAGATCACATCTAGCAAATGATGGATAATCTGAGTTGCAATTAGGAGATTCAAACTCACCAGTGTACAGCCAATTTGTGTATAGTTAAAGGTGGTATCCTTAAACCCTTGAGTGTTAAGCATATCTCCCTTGCAATGTCACATGAGGGTGCGTGCCGAAGGTTCTTTGTGCAGTTAGGAAACCCAAATATACCTCTAAATGTAGCTGGCTTTTTCAATCAGACGTGATGACATCATGGGCACACCCCAATGATGACTCTATATGATAATTAGCATTCTTTAGTAATTAAAATAACTGCTGTTTTTTTATATCGCCAATTGCCCCAATTAAATTGAGTTTCGGTTGCTGTAAATGAGGTCGCAAGTCAATTTGCTATTCAATTGGCGTCTTTTGTGGGCTCCAAATAGCTTACGAGTTACAGGCTTGAAAAATTCAGCCTCCCAAAGCCTTTGATCTCTCACTGTCGTAGGAATTACGATGGCTGAAATGGATAATCGCTATTCAGTTGCTCAATTTCCCCAAACCCGCACATTTTTTCACACCCGTAAATGGCAAAAGGAGAGAATCCTACGAGTGCTAGAGATGACCAGCAAGGGGGTTAAACTCCTATTCGTAGAATTGTAAATGCAAATAAAAAATCAATACTGCACTGTAAATAACGGGGAAAGTGATGATAGACATTATAATTAATTGCACAGCAGTCTCAGGCCCGCAAATCTGCAGGAAATTACATTTATATTTATGTTTCATATTGGGGCTAAATCGATCTCTGGTATCAATGAGTTAATACATATCAGGCCACCCATATGGACTAGGAAAGTATTGGCAATCATTGACATAATTCATTATTTTGCAGGTTTGCGAGTCTGATTGCGTATCGGACCCCTGCACCTAATTGAATGACATGTAACCTCCATGTTTTACTGCGGTAAAAAAGTCTCATTTTCTAATGGCTGATTCGAAATGGGAGGTTACGGCTTGCTGAATTGATCATGTTCCCGCCCTGAACTGCTATGACCCAGTGCATGGTTTACGGTTTCGGCTTTGGGACAGTAACTTGCTGGCTTGAGCAATTGAATAGCATCGTAATGGGAGATGAACTGGGGCCCGCAACGCACCCCCAGACATACGGCCTACTACGAATATAGGGCACATTCAACTCCCTTTTATATAACGTTACACCTCTAAAAAGTGGTAAGTAACTTTCCCTAACTACTCCATGTTTTTCAAAATAGTGAGTGAGCCTCTTCTAAAATACGAAACATCCATAATATTGCCAATGACTCTTTCTTAGCTTTACACAAAATCGGTAATCAATTGAGATTTTACTGATTACTCACAAATTTATTTATATATCCATTAATATGTTTGAGTCATTAGATATATATTAGAACACCAAATATTGGCAATATTATACCTCCACATAACACATTGCAATGTTCAGGGTAAGAGATAATACCAATCATGAAGCCCTGACTATTAAAGGGATAGACACACTCCAAACAATGCTTCAACAAAAGGTCTGATCCTCACCACAGGGCAGTACTGACAGCAATCATCTGCATCACATCAATCTGAAGGTATGTCATCTAAACAATTACCTTGGGTCTTATACACTGGATTGTGAGCTATGTCACCATGGGCAGTCCTAAGCCTTAAAGAAAGGGGTGTGTGACACTGATGGTGGCAAAATGGGGGAGGTGAACGCCACAGGTACATCACTAGCATGCGCATCTGTGGGGCATCCTCAAACGGAAGGTGAGGGAGTGCAAGGTCTCTAAGATCCACCAGCTCCCTGATGTCATCATGGATGAGTGGAAGAGGACTCCAGTGGCAACATGTGAAGCTCTGGTGAACTTCATGCCCATGAGGGTTAAGGCAGTGCTGGGAAATAATGGTGGCCACACAAAATATTGACACTTTGGGTCCAATTTGGGGTGTACTCACTTCTGTTGCCAATAGTTTAGACATTAATGGCTGAGGGGACAGCAGATTTACACTGTTATACAGTCTGTACACTTACCACTTCACATTGCAGCAGAGGGGCATTTCCTCAGTGTTGTCACATAAATAGATATAATAACATTTACAAAAAAGTGAGGGGTGTACTCCCTTTTGCTGGATACTGTATGCCTGATAACATTGTTTCTATGCCTGATAACATTGTCTCTGCCACGGTTTGCTTTCTGAAAACGTTCCTGATAAGCACTTTAGGTAAGAACAATTTATATGCAGTAAGTGTTTGTTGGGGGTAGAGTGTATCAGCTGTGTGGCTACCTATGTGTAAAGTTTAATTGCAATATTTCCTACAGGGAGTCATGTAGTAGAGCCCTTAGATTGTTTCTCAATACACCAATGGTAGTAATTTGTTAACCAATTTAGCAAAATCATCACCTATAATAGTTGTGAGCAAGCGGGTTGTTGCGTGGGACAAAGGCGCTCCTTGCCAGCAACTGCGGACCTTTGCAACATTTACGGACTTACGCCAAACAAATACGAGACGCGGGACTTAGAAAAAAAAACATTACGACCTCGCAAAAATATGACTTTAACGGCCGACCCGCGCGAACCTGAAAACATTAAAAACACAATAAAAACACACAACAAACACATAAAAAGCTTACCCACAGCAAGAGCGGGCACCCAGGACCTCTGCAAGTGAAGTTACACCTCCATTTAAGTCCAAATGACAGAGTTTAGACACCCGAAAATCACCTAAGCGAGAGAAAAAATGGCCGCTGAAAAAAACGAAAACGAGGCTACAGGACATAATGACGCAAAACACCACCAAGCACATAGGGCTTTTCCGAAAAAGCCGTAAGAGGTCAAAGAACAAGGAAGCTAAATCAGCCACAGACGCGTACCACACATTAGGCGCCATTTTACAACACTAACTTCCTGAATGCGGAAGTACACAGCTACCCTAACGGCTTCCCCTTGCGCACACACACTATTTACACTACACACATTGCTGACACTTACACCTCAGCTCCACAACACTGAAAACACACATTGTATGCTACAGCAACATGAAAACAGATTGACAGCTCTTCAGCACAATGCTTCCTGCATATATTCCTTCCAAATAGGTAAAGTATATTCCATTATTAATGTATTATTTATTTGATTACCATACACCAAACAGCATTACCTCACTTACAATTTCATTGCCGTCATTTTTTGACGGGCATTATTCTAGTGTACATATAAAACACAGTATGGGATGTGCATGTTTTATTATGTTCTTTTTGCTAAGTGTACTGCCTTTTCTAATAGTGTTTCTTTACACCGCTCGTGACTAATGGAAAAGTCATAAAATAATGAAACATGTTGGAAGAGGTCTGCAACAGTGATGCTTTCTGAAAAGCTTCAGTCTACATTAAAATCACCACATCTTGAAGGAGACCTTACTACTACCTTAAGGGAACCCTAAGATCACAGCAGGTGGAATCTGTTGAAGGGATCCATAATTGGGGACAGTTCACCACAGTGGAAAGGAACTGGCCTTGACCATGGTTGGTGGAATGGACTTTTTGGGTCCTGTTACTGAGCTGTTTTTCCAGTGCAACGCTTTGCACTGATTCATTTTGCTTTAGTAAAGAACAAAAAAATATATCTAACATTTAAAAAATGGCCGATAAGATACTTTTTCTTCTATAGTTATTCAAAATTTATATTTATTATTTATTAATTGTGCTTTAAAGGACCACTAAACTCACTTTAAGTGCTCTTTATGGCGTGAAAGAGTACAAGATTGTGTGTTAAAATCATCTAGTGTTTTAATTACATGAATAACTGCTAAAATATCTAAAGTTTTAAATATATGCTTACATTAGTCTATTTTGCCCACTGGGTGTTGCATGTGTAATCAGCAGATTGTCCAACGCGTGCTTTGTGAAGGCTATTATGGATAGCACAGCTTTTCCCTGGACTAAGGTTACACCGCACGGACCACTTAACCAACAGCTTTCCTGATTTAGGTAAGTCCAGGATTCTATGCCTGCACAGATAGATGTGGTAAGGGTTATTTTTTTGTTTGTTTGGATCACCGCACAGAGCATCACAGCAACAAACAGTAACCCCCCTGCATTGGTCAAATTCCAGAAATGGCAAGAGAGCAGAAACCTGCATTTTCTGCCAGCAAGAACAAAATAAAACTGGGGATATAATCAGTCTGACAAAAACCTTAACATTGACATGAATGGAGACACATCCCTGCAACCTGATTGGTTGCAGTAATAAAGCAGACATGGAGCAGTCTGTGGACAGTCACACATATATTCACATATTCTATTTTATTTATTAAGATGTATAATTTAAATTTGTAATTAATTTATTTAAGTATTTCAACATGCTTTTAGGAAATCGTTACAGTGATGTATTCCAAACTGTGCTGAATTAAGAGTCCCTATAACTATTTTTTTTTTTATACAATGTCCAGATTTGTTCACATTGAGTCTTGTGTGCAAATATTGCACTATTGTATTGCCTTATTGGGATAATATAGCTAATTTATTATCACTATTGTTAATATAGCAAATTCTCAGGGTTGATGCAACACATTTTTATTTCTAATAGAAATGATTAGGAAGCGCTTTTTCTTATTTGTTTAAATCTATTTTTTGTCTCAATTCTTCTTGCATCCATTATAATAATGAGCAATGTGTGTGTAACGTCTACGCAGTAATTACTGCGCAGGTGTCATACGTTGCTGTTAAATATTAGCAACAATGCATGCCACTTAATTCAGCACAGTTTGGAATACATCACTATAACAATTTACTACACATTTTTTTAAATACTTTAAGAATTTTTAAAATACATGCAAATCCAATAAAATATGTGTATATATGTGTGAAAGACTTCCACAGTCTGCTCCATGTCTGCTTTATTACTGCAACCAATCAGGTTGCAGGGATGTATCTCCCATTCATGCCAATGTTAAGGTTTTTGTCAGACTGCTTATATTCCCAGTTGATTTGTATTCACAGATGCTCACATAGGAAGGGGGAGAGAGAGAGAGCACACAGAGAGAGACAGAGAGAGGTCACAGAGAAAGAGAGGGCGCGCACAGAGAGGGCACACAGAGAGACAGAGGGAACAGATAAAAAGAGAGAGGTCACAGAGAGAGAGAGAGCAAAGAGAGAGACTAAGGGCACAGAGAGAGTGCGCAGAGAGAGAGAAAGGGGGTACCCAGAGAGACAGAGGGCACAGAGAGAGGGAAAGCACACAGAGAGAAATAGCAGGGGGCACAGAGAGACAGAGTGGACACAGAGGGCCCACAGAGAGAGAGGGCACAGATAGAGCGCAGAGAGAGAGTGTACACAGATAGAGACCGGGTGCACAGAGAGAGGGTATATAGAGAGCACATAGACAGAGGGCAGAGAGAGGGTGCACAGAGAGAAACAGCACTGAGAGAGAGACAGCACACACAATTGAAGATAACATATGATACCGTCATATATGAATGGCAAGTTACTAGTTATTAATAATTAATGCTCTGGTGGGATTCACCTCAACTCACCTTCATGTTGTTTACTGCATTTAATCTGCTAGTTTTGTTTTTTTTACTCTAAAGCTGATTTTTAGGAAATGAAACCAACTGCGCAGAGAGTGAGAAAGGGGGCACCCAGAGACAGAGGGCACAGAGAGAGGGAGAGAGAGAGAGCACACCAAGAGAAAGAGCAGAGGGCACAGAGAGACAGAGTGGACCCACAGAGACACAGAGGGCACAAAGTGAGGGCACACAGAGAGAGAGGACACCAAGAGAAAGAGAGAGGGCTTAGAGAGAGACAGAGGGCACAGAAAGAGGGCAAAGAGAGAGACGGCACAGAGAGAGGGTATACAGAGAGTGAAGGCGTACAGCAAGAGGGCAGAGATAGGGTGAAGAGAGAAAGAGGGTGCACAGAGAGAGAGGGAGCACAAAGAGAGACAGCACATACAATTGAAGATAACATATGATGAAGTGCAAGTTACTAGTTATTAATAATTAATGCTCTGCTGTGATTCACCTCAACTCACCTTCCTGTTGTTTACTGCATTTATTCCTCTAGTTTAGTTTTTTTTTACTCTCAAACTGATTCCTAGGAAATGAAACCAACTTTACTAATTTTAATCTATAAAAGGGTGCTGTCTGTAGTTCACTTATTCAGGAAGTTCACATTTCTTGCCAGTAACCTAAAGCAAATCAGTACAGGTCTTGAAGAAGCTATATTCATTGTTTCTGAAGGTAAACTTTTTCACTCTCTCATATTTATATCTTTTTTGTCTTTATTGTGCTATCAATGTTTTCTTTTTCAGCATAAAGGGAGTGAGAGCAAATACGGGGAATTATAGACCAGTGAGCCTTACTTCTGTAGTGGGGAAGCTTTTAGAAGGGTTAATAAGGGATAATATACAAGAATATGTCTATTTGAACAGGATTATAAGTAGAAGTCAACATGGATTTATGAGGGATAGGTCATGTCAAACAAATCTAATTAGTTTTTATGAGGAGGTTAGTAGGAACCTGTATCAAGGCAACTCAGTGGATGTAGACCTTTTGGATTCTGCAAAGGCTTTTGATACAGTGCCACATGGGAGAATATTGTGCAAACTAAGAGATACAGGAGTTGCAGGAAATATCTGCTCATGGATTGAGAGCTGGCTAAAAGACAGGAAGCATAGGGTTGTTGTAAATGGAACATACTCCGATTGGACTAATGTGGTAAGTGGGGTTCCTCAGGGTTCAGTATTAGGTCCTCTCCTGTTTAACATATTTATTAATGACTTAAATGGTAGGTAGGATTGGAGTGTGGTGTCTCCATTTTCGCTGATGACACGAAGTTGTGCAAGGTAATTAAATCAGATAGTGATGTGTTTTCCCTCCAAAGGGATTTACATAAAATTGAGGAATGGGCATCTAAATGGCAGATGAAATTTAATACGAATAAATGTAAAGTTATGCATCTGGGAAGGAAAAATAACCATGTAATTTATAATATTAATAGAGCAAATCTAGGTGTATCAGATATTGAAAGGGATTTGGGAGTGCTTGTGGACAACCACCTAGGTAACAGTGCTCAAAGCCAAGCAGCAGCTGCAAATGCAAATAAAATATTAGCATGTATTAAGAAGGGTATAGAAGCCAGGGAAGCAAATATAATTCTGCCACTATACAAATCTCTAGTACGCCCTAATTTGGAATATGGAGTACAATTTTGGGCACCACTTCATAAAAAGGACATTTTAGAGCTGGAAAAGGAACAGAAGAGGGCAACAAAACTAATAAGGGGAATGGAGGGGCTAAGTTATGAAGAAAGACTAACCAAATTAAACTTATTTTCTCTAGAAAAAAGGCGTCTAAGAGGAGATATGATTACCTTATATAAATACATCCAGGGTCAGTATAAAGATTTGTCAAGGGAGCTTTTTGTGCCAAGAGGTTTTCAACTGACAAGAGGACATCCCTTGAGGCTAGAAGTAAAAAGATTCCACCTTAAAGAAAGAAAAGGGTTCTTCACAGTAAGGGTGGTTAATCTGTGGAATTCTCTACCAGAGGAGGTGGTGACAGCAGATTCGATAGATAACTTTAAAAGGGGACTGGATTTATTTCTAATTAAAAAGGGAATTCAGGGTTATCATAGATAATTAGAGAGGCAGTATTGATCCAGGGAGAAGTCCGGTCGCCGGTGTCTGGGATCAGGAGGGACTTGATTTTTTTTTTTTTTTTTATACAACTAATTCATTAATAGTTAATCCGCATATTGCAGATCGTCGGAGATCTTGAAAGGTTGAACTTGATGGACTGAAGGTCTTTTTTCAACCTTAAATACTATGGCCCTCATTCTATTAACGGCCGTAGAAGATGCGGGGCCGCAAGCTATTCGACTATTCTATTCCCTTACGGCCGGGGATTCCGGCAGGGTTGCGGCCGGCGCCTTGCTATCCCTTGCGGGCGCACGCACCGGAGGAAAGCCTTTGATCTTAAACGGCCGCAAGAGTTTCGGCCGTAAGAAAATCTTGGCTGCTATTCAATTGCTCCGGGAAACCTCTCTGCAAGGCTAAAACCGAGCTGCAGCTTACTTGCAGAAAAAAGGTCCCGCAGGCACACAATTAAGCACATTTTAAAGCCATAATAAAGCCATCCTGCACTCTTATGAGACTATAAATTGATTGTAGGTGTTAGCCTTAATAGCACAACATTCCCCTGTCACAACCTACAATGATGATGGAGTATAGAGGATCCTAGTCCTCTTATCTCCTGTAGGTTTTAGACCTAAGATTTGGGTGACTCAGACCAATGGACCTTCTTTGCGGATGCAAGAGCATAAGTCCCAGCTTTTGGTAGTGTGCCTGTAAGAACCTGGAAGGGAGTCAGAACGATCTCCTCTACCAGCATATGCCCCTGGGTCAATAATACACCTGCACACAAAGTCTTGATGAAAATTATGAACCACTTTATTTGGAAAACAACATCTTTTAACCAGGCATACATAATTACCAGGAAGGGGCTACCTTTAGTCAGCCCCTAACTGCCTCTGGCCAATCAGGCAGGGTCCCTACGTGGGAACCATGAGACTCCTCCCCAGGTCCACCCACTAGGCGGGGCCAACTAATCCATTTGAGGTCTGAATCTCCAGGGCAAAGCATACCTTTACTCTCCTGTGCCCATGCTATGAAGGCTGAGAAGCCTTCAGGCCATCCCATTGTTTCTGGGTGCCAGCCTGTCTGCTCTTCAGCTGTGAGCTTCCCATTGTTAGTTCCCTGCTGGACACTTAGCTAATGGGATTAACAGGCCTTTGGGAACAAAGGAGGTTTGGCTGTATTCAACGGCTTCCTCTCTACAATATAATGACACACTAATATAATAACATACATTCATATTTACAAATACAACACACAATGTTTGACACACATACAACCAACACATCCCACCAGCTCCCTCACATGACACCCATTACAATGAGCCTAAACATGGAAGGGATGGGGATATGCTAAGGGGTAAACTTATAATACTTTATCCCCTAGACCACAACATAACAATATATCCATAACAAGTGGGCCCCAAACCTTTTCTTCCACAGCAAGAGCCATGCACTTTGTCCAAACCTTATGGCCACTGGCTGATTCATGACAATCCTTCCCCAAGCGGGCAGGGAACATCCAAGATTTTCCCAGCTACGCTGATAGTCATGAATCTGCTGGTTTGGTCAGGCCCTCTGTATGCTAGGCCAGTTCTTGTCTGTCGCAAGGTGCAGAGTAAAGACCTCCCTGAGCCCTTGGCCTTGCTCCCACTGTATAGAGCAAATTGCTCTTCCCATGCAACCCCCACCCAAAACAGTCCAGGATCCCATCTCTCTGTTTTTGGCAGCAGCATGGAAGTCTCTGGGGACACAGTGGGTTGCACCCATACACTCTTCTGAGGCAAAACTGTATTTTTGGGAGCCCAATAAAACAACCCCTGTCCCATAGCAACCCCTCTTCCTCCAGCCAGTCCCCACAGCTGGGCTGGGGTCTCTAAAACAGTCTCTGGGCCTATGGGATTGCAAGGGGGCAGTCCAGTACTTCCCTCAGCAAAATCATTATTGTTGGGAGTCCAATAACACAATAACTGCAGTAAAGTGCATACCGGTCTGGCTTGACTCCAGCGTCCCTGATGGAGTCCGGACTTGGATGCTCTGTTTGCTCTGGCTCCTGGAAATCTGTATCTTTGGACAGACCCTCCTGGTTTTCTTCCCCTGGGTCTGTCTGTGTTGCAGCCTGGAGAACTACGCTGTTCCCACCCAGGCTGTGCTTTGGGGCCCTCAGCTGACCCTCTTCTTCTGCTATCTTTTCCATGGCAACTTGGGCCTCATCCTTTGTGGACTCCTGGGCCCTCTGAGCTTTGTCTGCTCCAGAGTTTGTATTGAGCTCCTGGACACTGGTCATCTCAGGCAAGTCCTCACTACATCCACAATCCTTTGGGGTGCCGCAATGCACCCATGGCTCTTTCTCCCAGGCAGGCACGGCTATCCCTAGCCCTGGTGC
The DNA here is from genome assembly GCA_027410445.1 of Discoglossus pictus. Lineage (NCBI taxonomy): Eukaryota > Metazoa > Chordata > Amphibia > Anura > Alytidae > Discoglossus > Discoglossus pictus. Next base: position 19,755,509 of record CM050172.1, read on the forward strand.
CACTGCCTCCTCCTGTGTGAGGTCCGGTTCCCTGTAGCTAGGAACCAGTTCCTTTCCCTCCCCACAGTCTCTTAAATAGCAATCCTGAGCCCCTGCCTCCATGAGCAGTTCTGGCTCATACACATTGGCTAGAACTTCTGAGGGCAGACTTAGTTCATCTGGCCCTACCTGTTGAGCAGTTACTGGGGTTTCTGCCAGGATTTGCGCTGGAAGGTAGTCCTCAGGTGAGACCTTTTCCACATCTGGTAACTCAGGCGTGACCCGTTTGGAGAAACTGTGCTCGGCTAGCGTTTCTTCTGGGATTAAGTCTCTTGGGGTATCAGGGGGCAAACATGGGTTATCTGACCCCACCCAGGAAACATTCCCCTGGGTCTCTAGCTCTTGGAGCTGGTGATTTGGTCCCAAGCTGACTTTACCATCCCTTCTAGGCTCTGACACAGTCTCTGCATTTTTTAGGGGAAAACAGTCTCCATTCCCAGAAGGTGGTACAGGAGCAGGGTTTACCCCTTCCTCCTCCTCCTGATCCTCTGACACATCCCACTCAGAGAGCTCTTCTAGGCAACTCTGAGCCAGTTCTGCTTTCTGGGCCTCAGACAGCCCAGGGCACAGCCTTGTATATGTGGTCGCCTCCATTTTGCTTACCCACATGCGCTCTTTCCATATTCTCTGGAACATCTGGTCAAGCACGCAGCCCACATCTTGTGCTGTTAACTTTTCTGGAAAAAGGTGTCTGACTTCTTTAAACCGTCTTTTTGCTTCTTTGGCAATATCTTCCTCATATTGCTGCTCCATTCTTGGTCTTTCTGTAGAGTATCCCACCTCTGCCAGCCAATTGTCACAACCTACAATGATGATGGAGTATAGAGGATCCTAGTCCTCTTATCTCCTGTAGGTTTTAGACCTAAGATTTGGGTGACTCAGACCAATGGACCTTCTTTGCGGATGCAAGAGCATAAGTCCCAGCTTTTGGTAGTGTGCCTGGAAGAACCTGGAAGGGAGTCAGAACGATCTCCTCTACCAGCATATGCCCCTGGGTCAATAATACACCTGCACACAAAGTCTTGATGAAAATTATGAACCACTTTATTTGGAAAACAACATCTTTTAACCAGGCATACATAATTACCAGGAAGGGGCTACCTTTAGTCAGCCCCTAACTGCCTCTGGCCAATCAGGCAGGGTCCCTACGTGGGAACCATGAGACTCCTCCCCAGGTCCACCCACTAGGCGGGGCCAACTAATCCATTTGAGGTCTGAATCTCCAGGGCAAAGCATACCTTTACTCTCCTGTGCCCATGCTATGAAGGCTGAGAAGCCTTCAGGCCATCCCATTGTTTCTGGGTGCCAGCCTGTCTGCTCTTCAGCTGTGAGCTTCCCATTGTTAGTTCCCTGCTGGACACTTAGCTAATGGGATTAACAGGCCTTTGGGAACAAAGGAGGTTTGGCTGTATTCAACGGCTTCCTCTCTACAATATAATGACACACTAATATAATAACATACATTCATATTTACAAATACAACACACAATGTTTGACACACATACAACCAACACATCCCACCAGCTCCCTCACATGACACCCATTACAATGAGCCTAAACATGGAAGGGATGGGGATATGCTAAGGGGTAAACTTATAATACTTTATCCCCTAGACCACAACATAACAATATATCCATAACAAGTGGGCCCCAAACCTTTTCTTCCACAGCAAGAGCCATGCACTTTGTCCAAACCTTATGGCCACTGGCTGATTCATGACAATCCTTCCCCAAGCGGGCAGGGAACATCCAAGATTTTCCCAGCTACGCTGATAGTCATGAATCTGCTGGTTTGGTCAGGCCCTCTGTATGCTAGGCCAGTTCTTGTCTGTCGCAAGGTGCAGAGTAAAGACCTCCCTGAGCCCTTGGCCTTGCTCCCACTGTATAGAGCAAATTGCTCTTCCCATGCAACCCCCACCCAAAACAGTCCAGGATCCCATCTCTCTGTTTTTGGCAGCAGCATGGAAGTCTCTGGGGACACAGTGGGTTGCACCCATACACTCTTCTGAGGCAAAACTGTATTTTTGGGAGCCCAATAAAACAACCCCTGTCCCATAGCAACCCCTCTTCCTCCAGCCAGTCCCCACAGCTGGGCTGGGGTCTCTAAAACAGTCTCTGGGCCTATGGGATTGCAAGGGGGCAGTCCAGTACTTCCCTCAGCAAAATCATTATTGTTGGGAGTCCAATAACACAATAACTGCAGTAAAGTGCATACCGGTCTGGCTTGACTCCAGCGTCCCTGATGGAGTCCGGACTTGGATGCTCTGTTTGCTCTGGCTCCTGGAAATCTGTATCTTTGGACAGACCCTCCTGGTTTTCTTCCCCTGGGTCTGTCTGTGTTGCAGCCTGGAGAACTACGCTGTTCCCACCCAGGCTGTGCTTTGGGGCCCTCAGCTGACCCTCTTCTTCTGCTATCTTTTCCATGGCAACTTGGGCCTCATCCTTTGTGGACTCCTGGGCCCTCTGAGCTTTGTCTGCTCCAGAGTTTGTATTGAGCTCCTGGACACTGGTCATCTCAGGCAAGTCCTCACTACATCCACAATCCTTTGGGGTGCCGCAATGCACCCATGGCTCTTTCTCCCAGGCAGGCACGGCTATCCCTAGCCCTGGTGCCACTGCCTCCTCCTGTGTGAGGTCCGGTTCCCTGTAGCTAGGAACCAGTTCCTTTCCCTCCCCACAGTCTCTTAAATAGCAATCCTGAGCCCCTGCCTCCATGAGCAGTTCTGGCTCATACACATTGGCTAGAACTTCTGAGGGCAGACTTAGTTCATCTGGCCCTACCTGTTGAGCAGTTACTGGGGTTTCTGCCAGGATTTGCGCTGGAAGGTAGTCCTCAGGTGAGACCTTTTCCACATCTGGTAACTCAGGCGTGACCCGTTTGGAGAAACTGTGCTCGGCTAGCGTTTCTTCTGGGATTAAGTCTCTTGGGGTATCAGGGGGCAAACATGGGTTATCTGACCCCACCCAGGAAACATTCCCCTGGGTCTCTAGCTCTTGGAGCTGGTGATTTGGTCCCAAGCTGACTTTACCATCCCTTCTAGGCTCTGACACAGTCTCTGCATTTTTTAGGGGAAAACAGTCTCCATTCCCAGAAGGTGGTACAGGAGCAGGGTTTACCCCTTCCTCCTCCTCCTGATCCTCTGACACATCCCACTCAGAGAGCTCTTCTAGGCAACTCTGAGCCAGTTCTGCTTTCTGGGCCTCAGACAGCCCAGGGCACAGCCTTGTATATGTGGTCGCCTCCATTTTGCTTACCCACATGCGCTCTTTCCATATTCTCTGGAACATCTGGTCAAGCACGCAGCCCACATCTTGTGCTGTTAACTTTTCTGGAAAAAGGTGTCTGACTTCTTTAAACCGTCTTTTTGCTTCTTTGGCAATATCTTCCTCATATTGCTGCTCCATTCTTGGTCTTTCTGTAGAGTATCCCACCTCTGCCAGCCAATTGTCACAACCTACAATGATGATGGAGTATAGAGGATCCTAGTCCTCTTATCTCCTGTAGGTTTTAGACCTAAGATTTGGGTGACTCAGACCAATGGACCTTCTTTGCGGATGCAAGAGCATAAGTCCCAGCTTTTGGTAGTGTGCCTGGAAGAAACTGGAAGGGAGTCAGAACGATCTGCTCTACCAGCATATGCCCCTGGGTCAATAATACACCTGCACATAAAGTCTTGATGAAAATTATGAACCACTTTATTTGGAAAACAACATCTTTTAACCAGGCATACATAATTACCAGGAAGGGGCTACCTTTAGTCAGCCCCTAACTGCCTCTGGCCAATCAGTCAGGGTCCCTACGTGGGAACCATGAGACTCCTCCCCAGGTCCACCCACTAGGCGGGGCCAACTAATCCATTTGGGGTCTGAATCTCCAGGGCAAAGCATACCTTTACTCTCCTGTGCCCATGCTATGAAGTCTGAGAAGCCTTCAAGCCATCCCATTGTTTCTGGGTGCCTGCCTGTCTGCTCTCCAGCTGTGAGCTTCCCATTGTTAGTTCCCTGCTGGACACTTAGCTAATGGGATTAACAGGCCTTTGGGAACAAAGGAGGTTTGACTGTATTCAACGGCTTCCCCTATACAATATAATGACATACTAATATAATAACATACATTCATATTTACAAATAGAACACACAATGTTTCACACACATACAACCAACACATCCCACCAGCTCCCTCACATGACACCCATTACAATGAGCCTAAACATGGAAGGGATGGGGATATGCTAAGGGGTAAACTTATAATACTTTATCCCCTAGACCACAACATAACAATATATCCATAACAAGTGGGCCCCAAACCTTTTCTTCCACAGCAAGAGCCATGCACTTTGTCCAAACCTTATGGCCACTGGCTGATTCATGACACCCCTACACTCAAATCCGTAAATATTTTTTTAAAAAATGTATGTCACATATCCATATAAAAAGTCCAGAGGGCTTGGAGCACCTCAGACCCGCCCACGCTGCGGACGGAAAATAAACAGTTAATGTAATCTCGGATTTGGGCTGATGTGCAAGCTTGAGAGGGGATTGCTAATAATCCTCATGTCCCCCATAATGATCCCTAGCATTTACAGAGCTTTACAGTGCCGTCTTGAATTTATTTTTGCATTTAAAGATTTCTGAGCTTACGGCCGATTGCAAGATATACAGCCGGCCGTAAGGGGATATCCTTGCGGCGCCGTATAATTGAATTGCAAGGTAACGGGAGCCCCGCAAGGAATCGCAGCTTTGATGCCGATTTACGGCCGATAATAGAATGAGGGCCTATGTAACTATGTAACTATATATATCACATTACACTGGCATATATTGTGAATTTGTTGTTTACTTTGAATACAAAACATGTTTAAAATACAATACAATTTAATAATGGATTTGATTTCAATATTTTACTTTATCCTTTCCCTCAGAATCTTAGTCATAAAATAGTTCTCAGCAATTATTTTTGCGGCTGTAACATTGGATAACAAAGGGCGCATGGTTGGAAAATAAAAAAAACATATTATGATTTCACTTTGAAGAAAATAAATATGATCTGGCTATAAACATAATAAATATAATTAATTAGGATACCTTTTTTATTTATTTTTACTATTTATATATGCAATTATTATATATATTTATAGGTGGAGACTATCACAAGCCATGGAATCTGATGAAGAAGAATCTCTGATTGCAATAAATCTGAGGAGAAAATTAACAGATATTTTTGAGGAAGATATGGGTGGTTTGATTAATGACTTGAACCCTTTGTTCCTTCTGACTGAGGAGGATCACATACAACTTAATAAAGCTGAGAGCCAAGAAGACAGAATTGAAAAACTATTAAATGTTCTTCTTCAGATGGGGGAACTTGCTTGTGAAAAAATCCTTGATCATCTCGAAAAACTGATGCCAAGATCCAACTTGACAGAAAGTGAGTACTGTATAAAAAATTATTATTACATAAAATGCTTTAAAACGTTGATTATACAGTTCAGTAAAGTACATTACATTACAATAACGTGTAACTTTTACAGAGTAAAGTAAAAGCAAAAATATTGTTATATAAGTGACAAAAGTAAGAATGACTAGTTAAAAAAAAAAATGTTGTAATATGACACCATTTTAAATAAATATTTTCATTTTTAAAATTTTCAGTTTAAAAAAAAATGTGGTGTGACAAGCCCAGGACTAACACTTGTATGTCCACATGCTTGGTAACAGGTGATAAAGAGCAATCTATCTACTATAGAGCTAAATATTCTAATGGCAACCATTCATTCTACAACCCACACACCTAATACAAATGAATATCATACGTCGATGCAGCTCATTAATATTCTGCGAATACAAGGGCAGGTCAGAAGCAGCTCTAAACCACTGACTTCAAATCCTCACGACAGTTATTGTAGCAGCAGTTTTAAAAAGGAAAACACTTTTTCATATGCGTTACCACTTTCTTTCTGATGTTTGTTTGTCACCATCACTTTTCACAGTGACAAATCATGTGAGTGGTACTTAACAGCTCTGCTGGCATGACCCACTTGAGTCCTGTTATTGATTACAAATTATCAGCCTTATTAAATTGCGATTCGTTAAATTTAAAAGGGCTCTATATAAGGACAGAGCATATTTTATTTTACAGAAGTTTTGAGTTGGTGAACTTCTATCCAAAAGCAAGGTCTTCACTAACTAAAAACTTCTGTAAAAAAAATATGTGGTGTGCTTATATAGAGCCCTTTTAAATTTACCGAATCGCAATTTAATAAGGCTGTAATTAAGTAACTTACCTGAGAGACCAATATTGCTTGTATATATTTTTAAGGATACCAGTTGCATTATATGTGTTAATGATGTCTACCATCAACAGTTCACATTATATTTTTTATCTAGGCAAAAAAACCTTTTGAACTTTCCCAGACATCAGATAACTTTTATGTGATATAAATCGGAGTTCTAATACTTCTTATAAAGAAAGTGTTTAGTTTCACTGGTCATTTCATAAGATTATAGCCGTATTTTTCATATTCTAATAAAAACAGCATGTTATATTTAAATGTACCATAGCAATGCTGCGTACCTAATTATTTTTAAGTTTTTGTTGTTCAGTTATGTTTGACTCTAGGTGACCCTATAGACTCCACTCACTCCTCACTCCATCCTCACTCACCACATTACCCTCACTTACTCCACTCACACACACTCCCTATGATTCACTCATACACACTCACTCCACACTCCTTATTTACTGCACACTCACACACTCCCCACATACTCCTCCATCACAGCTGCAGGTCTCACATACACAGAGCAGCTCTGTCTGTGCTGCTGATCTCTGGTGTGGGCTGGGCAGCTGATAGGTTTATTATTTTTTATCAGTTTAAGACTTAGGATAATGATAGAGTGTTAACTAATTATGCAAAGTTGACTAAACAGACAATATTGATGTATTAGTCTAAGACAAAATGGAAGTTATTCTTCGACCATATATAATTTGTACTTGTTTTGGCCAGAGTATACATACTGAGGGCCTCATTCTATTGCTACTTTTTCTCAAAAAGTAGTAGTAAGTAGTGGTCACAAGTTCCTTCCATATTCAAATGCCTCCTAATTGCAGGCTCTGATCAGGTTATGTGCAGAGCGCTACTTTCCATTGCGATCCGTCTAATCGCAGCTCAAAGCCTTAGATCTTTCACGGCTAGCAAGAGTGGCGGACGCCAAAATCACAAATCGCTATTCAGTTGCTCTGATTACCCCTTCTGCCAAGCCCGTAAATGGCAAAAAGCCAACTCCAGGGAATCTGTGTCACACCAAACTGAAGTGGTTTATTATTATGGAAAATGAGAAGAGATGAGGGGTATGGAGAAAAAAAGAGAGATAGGGACAGGGAAGAGATTTTGTTCTATAAAGGTACTATACAGAATTTGGGTAGGTGGGTAGGGGAAGTCTTGCAAAGACTTGTGAATGCCATTAAGTTAGCTTGCAATTATAAAAAATGTTTTAATGCCTATGCTGATCCACAGATGTTTCCCCTGAAATAAAGTGGCCCATTAAGCATTTCTGAGCATTTACAATTTAATGCTCCCTATACATTTCCCTATAATTCATGTTTCACCATATAATATTTCCCTATAGTACTTTGTATTGCTCAATATAAAGAATTGTATAACTCATCATATTAATCAATATAACCTCTGCTTAGAATGTTTTTTATTATCTCTCTAACTCCTCCCATTGCTCAATGTAACCTGTCCCTTTAACTCCTCCTACTGTCTTTATATAAACTTTCTCACTATTACTCCTTGAATTTATTTATATACCGTATATACTTGAGTATAAGTTTTTCAGCCCTTTTTTTAAGGCTATACTCGAGTCACTCTCCCCCCGTGTCTCTCTAACCCCCCGTGTCTCTTTCCCTCCCCCCTCCTCATCCTCAACCCCCCCTCCTCATTCTAAACACCCCTCCTCACTTTACACCTCTAAATACCTCCCCCTCTCTCCGGCCTCCGCTCCATCCTGCGTCTTCACCCGGTATATGCTAATGACGTGACGCGCATGTGATGTTACGTCATTAGCATGTGGAAGGAGCGGAGGCTGGAGGAGAAGCTGCAGATGGAGGTAAGTGAGGGGAAAGGGAGGTATTTAGAGGGGTAAAGTGAGGAGGGGGGTTTAGGATGAGTAGGGGTAAAGTGAGGAGGGGGTTTTAGGATGAGAATGGCGGGGGGGTTAGGATGAGGATGGGTGGTTTAGGATGAGGATGGGCGGGGTTGAGGATGAGGATGGGGGGGGTTGAGGATGGGGGGGTTGAGGATGGGGGTTGAGAAGGGGGGTTGAGGAGGGGGGCTAAGGAGAGAGGTTGAGGAGGGGGTTTAGAATGAGGAGGGGGTTGAGGATGAGAAGGGGGGTCGAGTTTGAGGAGGGGGGTTGTGGAGGGGGTTGAGGATGTCAGGTTGAGGATGAGGATGGGGGTTGAGGATGGGGGGATGAGGAGGGGGGTTGAGGAGGGAGGTTGAGGATGAGGAGGGAGGATGAGGAGAGAGGTTGAGGATGAGGAGGGGGGTGGAGGTTTAGGAGGGAGGTTGAGGAGGGGGTTGAGGACGAGGAGGGGGTTGAGGATGAGGATGGGGGGGTTGAGGAAGGGGGGTTGAGGTTGAGGAGGGAGGTTGAGGAGGGGGTTTAGAATGATGAGGGGGGTTTAGGATGAGGTGGGAGGTTGAGGAGGGGGTGTTGAGGTTGAGGAGGGGGTTGAGAAAGAGTAGGGGGGATGAGGAGGGAGGATGAGAATGAGGAGGGGGTTGAGGAGGGAGGTTGAGAATGAGGAGGGGGGTTGAGGAGGGTGAAAAGGGAGGGGGGAAGAGACACAGGGAAGGGAGAGGAGGGAAGAGACACAGGGAAGGGAGAGGGTGGAAGAAACACAGGGAAGGGAGAGGGGTGAAGAGACACAGGGGAGGGAGAGGGGAAAAGAGACGCAGGGGAGAGAGAGGGTGGACACAAGAAAAGGGTACACAAGAGGGACACAAGGGGCAGCACATTTACCACCCTCGGCTTATACTAGAGTCACTCATTGTTCACAGGATTTTGTGGTAAAATAGATGCCTCAGCTTATACTTGAGTATATACGGTACACTTCCATGTAACTCATAATATGGCTGTATTCAAATATATCTATTTTATATACTTATACCTGTTGGTCTAAATAACCCTCATGTATAATTCCTCCAGTTGTTCCATATATGTTCTATATCTCATACTCATAAATATCCTCTTAATACATTGTTTCACATCAAATTATATTTTTGGACATTTGGAAAACATAGTAAGTCAGAATGAAAGTGAAAGCACATACTTTTCCCTGAATGTCAGCCATATATCAGAGTTTCTGGGAAATCATCTGGTTTCTCTGCTAGTACAAGGGCTGCACCAATAACATTCTGCTTACTTGTGATATTTTCCCTATATATATATTGAATTATTTTAAAGAAAGTAACATTTTTTTTTTTACTGACTCATAAATGGAATTTATTGCATATGTTGTTCACTCAGATTCATTTGAAAAAAGAAACATTGTACCTAAAAATGTATAGAATTGCAATGAACTGTATAGATAATCATATGTATTTCCAAGAAGATGTTACAAGTATTGTTGTTGTTTAGTCGTTCAGTCGCGTCCAACTCCGTGACTATGGACCGCAGCACGCCAGGTGCATCTCTCAGTAACTGCCCCTCTGAGCTCCATAATGTTCATGTTCATTGCTTCAGTGACCTCATCTATCCATCTCCGCCTCAGAGTCTTTTCTAGGGAATCCTGCCGTCTCACAATATAGCCAAAATATTTGAGCTTCAGCCTCATGATCATACCTTCTAGTGAACAGTTTGTCTTGATTTTCTGAAGTATTGATTTACTGGATCTTTTTGTAGCAAGGGACTCTAAGCAGTCTTCTCCAACACCACAATTCAAAGGCGTCAATTCTACGACTTCTTTATGGTCCAGCTCTCACATCCATATGTTAATACTGGGAATACCATAGTTCGAACTATGCGGACCTTTGTTCATAGTTTAATATCTTTTACTTTTTACAAGCTTGTCCAAGCTTGCCATAGCTTTCCTTTCCAGAAGCAAACATCTTTTATTTTCATGACTACAGTCACCATCTGCAGAGATCTTGGATCCAAGGAAAACAAAATCTGTCCCTGCCTCCACTTCTTCCCTATTTGCCAGGAAGTGAGATTGCCATTTGCCATGATCTTCGTCTTTTTAACGTTGAGCAGCAGGCCAACCTTTGCACTCTCTTCTTTTACCTTCATCAATAAGTGCTTTAGTTCTTCCTCACATTAAGCCATCAGAGTAGTAACATCGGTGTATCTGAGGTTGTTGATATTCCTGCCAGCAAAATTGATTCTGGCTTTGGATTCATCCAGTCCGGCCATACGCATGATGTATTCTGCATATAAGTTGAATAAATCAGGTGACAATATACACCCTTGTTGCACTCCTTTTCCGATCTTGAACCATTCTGTTGTTCCATGCTCGGTTCTGACCGCGGCTTCTTGGTCGACATTCAGATCCTTTAGGAGGAGGATGAGATGATCTGGTTTCCCATCTCTTTAAGGACATGCCACATTTTGTTGTGATCCACACAGTCAAAGGCTTTAGAATAGTCTATGAAGCAGAAGTTTTTTTGGAACTCTCTTGCTTTCTCTATTATCCAGCGGATATTGGCAATTTGATCTCTTGTGCCTCTGCGGAACCCGTCTTGCACATCTGGTAGTTCATGGTCCATATATTGTTGGAGTCAAGCTTTTGGAATCTTAAGCATTACCTTGCTGGCATGTGAAATTAGTGCAATTGTTTGATAATGGGAGCACGCTTTGGCACTGCCTTTATTTTGGGATTGGGATGTAGACTGACCTTTCCCAGTCTATTGGCCATTGTTGAGTTTTCCAAATGTGTTGGCATAAAGCAAGAAAAGCTTTCACAGCATCATCCTGTAGAATTTTGAATAGTTCATTTGGGATTCCATCACCTCATGCAGCCTTATTATCAGCAAGACATCCTAGGGCCCATCTCACTTCACTCTCCAAGATGTCTGGCTCCAACTCATTGGACAAATTATTGAGGTCATCACTCCTGTTAGGATCCTTCCTGTATAGATCTTCAGTGTATTCATGCCACCTCTTCTTTATCTGGTCTTTTTCTGTTAAGTCCCTACCATTTTTGTCTTTAATCACTACGACTTTTGCATGAAAAGTGCCTTTGAGGTCCCCAATTTTCTTGTCGAGAGATGATCTCCTGATTTACCCATTTGGTTTTCTTCCTCAATCTCTTTACATTGCTCATTGTAGAATGTCACCTTGTCTCTTCTTGCTATCCTCTGTCATTCTGCATTCAGTTGGACAAATCTTTTCTTATTTCCACTACCTTCCGCTTTCCTTCTTTCATGGGCTACTTTCAAAGCCTCATCAGACATTTTCTTTCTTTTAGAGATATTCTTTGTTGCTGTTTCCTGGATTATGTTGCAAACTTCGGTCCAAAGTTCTTCAGGCATTCTATCTTCCATGTCTAGTCCCTTAAATCTATTCTTTACTTCCACTGCATATTCAAAAGAGATATTATTTATTTCATATCTACTTGGTCTGATGGTTTTACCTCTTTTCTTCAGTTTAATGCAATAAGAAGCTCATGGTCTGAGCCGCAGTCAGCTCCAGGTCTTGTTTTTGCTGACTGTATAGAGCTCCTCCATCTTTGGCTGCAAAGTACATAGTCAATCTGATTTCTATGTTGTCCATCTGGTGATTTCCATCTGTCTCGGATGCTGTTGGAAAAGGGTGTTTGCTATGACCAGAGAATTATCCTGTCAGCATTCTACTAATCTCTGACCTATTTCATTTAGTACTCCAAGGCCAAATTTGGCAGTTATTCCAGGTGTCCTTTGGTTCTTTACTTTAGCATCTCCTATGATGATAGTAACATATTTTCTTGATGTTATATCTATGACGTGTTGGAGATCTTCATAGAACTGGACAACTTCAGCCTCTTCAGCATCCATAGTTGGAGCATAGACTTGGATCACTGTGAAATTCAATGGCTTGCCTTGAATTTAAATCATTCTGTCAGTTATTGGGTTGTAACCGAGCACTGCTTTGGCCACTCTTTGATTAACTAGGATGGCTACTTCATTTCTTCTGCAGGATTCTTGACCACGGTAGAAGATCTGGTGGTTGTCTGATGTGAAATGTCCCATTCCAGTCCATTTAAGTTCACCAATTCCCAGGATATCAATGTTCAACATTGTCATTTCATTCTTGACCACATCTAGTTTGCCTCGGTTCATAGTTCTAACATTCTAGGTTACTATTCTGAATTGATCTTTGCAGCAGCAGACTTTCCTTTCCCCCTCCAGATACATTTGCAGCTGGGTGTCCTTTTGTCTTTGGCCTAACCACTTTATCAGATCTGGTGTTACTTGTACTTGCCCTCTGCTCTTCCTCAGTAATGTGGTAGGCACCTTCTGACCTGAAGGGCTCGTCTTCCGGGACATATCATTATGTCTCTGATTGTGCCTGTGTATAAAGTTTTCATAGCAAAGATACTGGAGTGGGTTGCCAGTTCCTTCTCCAGTGGACCACAATTTGTCTGACCTCTATTCCATGACCTGCCCATCTTGGCTGACCCTACATGGTATAGCTCACAGCTTCATCGAAGTACACAAGCTCCTTCACCACGACAAGGTAGTGATCCAGAAGGAAGTATTACTTAGCGTTAAAGGTCCATTTACCTCACTATAAGGGCTTTTTATGGTGTGAAAGAGCAAAAAATTCTATGTTAACATGATATATTGCTATTATTTGAACATGTTTTTAGGAGTATTTTACAGTGGTGTGCTCAAAGTTGTGCTGAATTAACTGGCCCTTTAAGTTCGCATAAATAAAGGAAAAAAGGGTTCTTCATAAAAAGGCACTATAAGAAAAGCCTTCATCGAGGCCATCCGGTGCCTCTGAGTGTAATCTGTAAATCCGGTTACATTTTCTGTAATAGGACTTTGTCAAGATCACCTTGCGTAGGTCACAACATGACTCCATCAATAGCATTGAATGTTAGCACAGTGGGATTATTTTGATGGCAGGATGTAACATATCGAGCAACAGGAGGGTCATATTGTTTTTTGATGGAATAGATATGTTCCCATATTTTCCTTCTTAAGTGTATACATGTTATTCCTACATAGATCTTATTACATAGGTAGGTTATGACATATATTACACCCACTGTAAGGGGATTGACATTCCTTTTCTTTGGTCTCATATATTTGCAGCTAGTGCAATGTCCACAGCAGTATCATTGTTCTAATGGGTTTACCCAAGTTTGTGCTTTAAAAGCATACCTAAATTTGCTGGATTATGAATTCATTTAATAGGGGAGAATTAGTAGTGTATGAAAACATTTGATTTTTTTTGCATAAAAAACCCCCAAAATAAACATTAATTAGCTTACATTGAAGTTAGCAACATTTCCTATGGTTTTGGCAGTTGCATTTGATGGTGTACGCCCCTAGATAATCCAACTAAATTAGCATGAAATCTATATTTAGCTGTGCCCAATCAGAAGCAGGCTAATACATTGTATCACTCCAACTCAGTGGCTTCAGGCCAGCACTTCCGCTGCTTCCTCTTCCTGCTGTCTCACAGACACTGTGCAAACTGTCTCACTTGGGATGTAACTGCACTTATTACTAAAGGCTGCAAAGAATAAAGTAGTCTCTGCTCACTCACCTCTCACTTACTCATCCCTCACTCCACACTTCCTCACTTCACCCTCATTCCACTCCACACCACCAACACTCCACTCAGTCTATTCTCACTCACTCACTCCACTCGGTCTGCTCATACTCAGTCGACCAACACTCACTCCACCCTCACTCCACTCACACTCAATACTACACACTCACTCCTCACTCCATCCTCACTCACTCCAAACTCACCACTTATTTAATCTAATGTCAGTTTAAGACTTAGGATAATGATAGAGTGTTAACTAATTATGCAAAGTTGATTAAACAGACAATATTGATGTATTAGTCTAAGACAAAATGGAAGTTATTCTTCGACCATATATCATTTTTACTTGTTTGGCCAGAGTATACATACTGAGGGCCTCATTCTATTGCTACTTTTTCTCAAAAGTAGTAGTTAGTAGTGGTCACAAGTTCCTTCCATATTCAAATGCCTCCTAATTGCAGGCTCTGATCAGGTTATGTGCAGAGCGCTACTTTCCATTGCGATCCGTCTAATCGCAGCTCAAAGCCTTTGATCTTTCACGGCTAGAAAGAGTTGCGACCGCCAAAATAACAAATCGCTATTCAGTTGCTCTGATTACCCCTTCTGCCAAGCCCGTAAATGGCAAAAAGCCAACTCCAGGGAATCTGTGTCACACCAAACTGAAGTGGTTTATTATTATGGAAAATGAGAAGAGATGAGGGGTATGGAGAAAAAAAGAGAGATATGGAGAGGGAAGTGATTTTGTTCTATAAAGGTACTATACAGAATTTGGGTAGGTGGGTAGGGGAAGTCTTGCAAAGTCTTGTGAATGCCATTAAGTTAGCTTGCAATTATAAAAAATGTTTTAATGCCTATGCTGATCCACAGATGTTTCCCCTGAAAGAAAGTGGCCTATTAACCATTTCTGAGCAGTTACAATTTAATGCTCCCTATACATTTCCCTATAATTCATATTTCACCATATAATATTTCCCTATAGTACTTTGTATTGCTCAATATAAAGAATCATATAACTCATCATATTAATCAATATAACCTCTGCTTAGAATGTTTTTTATTATCTCTCTATAACTCCTCCCATTGCTCAATGTAACCTGTCCCTTTAACTCCTCCTACTGCCTCATATAAACTTTCTCACTATTACTCCTTGAATTTATTTATATACATTTCCATGTAACTCATAATATGGCTGTATGCAAATATATCTATTTTATATAATTATACCTGTTGGTCTAAATAACCCTCTTGTATAATTCCTCCAGTTGTTCCATATATGTTCTATATCTCGTACTCATAAATGTCCTCTTAATACATTGTTTCACATCAAATTATATTTTTGGACATTTGAAAAACATAGTAAGTCAGAATGAAAGTGAAAGCACATACTTTTCCCTGAATGTCAGCCATATATCAGAGTTTCTGGGAAATCATCTGGTTTCTCTGCTAGTACTAGGGCTGCACCAATAACATTCTGCTTACTTGTGATATTTTCCCTATATATAGACCCTCCCCACACAAAGTCCCACATTCACCGCATACGGCAGAGCTATCAAGGAGGCCAAAGCTGAAGCGTCTTACTAACAATATTCACATATCCAAGGTAAGCTGACATGTACCCTGTGAGGACCATCATTTGTACAGATAGGACCAGAAGAGGACACCATGATTATACTGAGTGTTTATCACTTATGTTCTTGTACTTCATCAGTGAGGGGGTTTATTCTACTTGGAAGAGCTGTCATATCTTGCTTCTAGTGTGATTAACTGCAAGATGAGGTGGTAAGGAGGGATGCACAGAGCAGGAGGGAGAGACCACATGACCCATGCATGATCCATTCAGGCTAGTTGATGGAATAAATGACACGACAACTTGAGTTGGGAGAAACAACGGGCCACAGCTTTATTTAGACACAATGTAAACCAACAACCGTAACTTGTTTACTTCCTTCCGGGGGAGGAGCCCGGCCACGAACAGTGACCTCACGCTTTGAGCCCTGCCCAAAGCCCCAATGCTTATCTTTAAGCACGCCCTGTGAGGTGGGGCCATCGCCCCCTTAGGCCAGTGGGCCGGGCAACTCACCTCCCGCCGCACAGACATAAATTAACAAACACAACATACAATAGCCACTTCTCCGAATTCTTTAACCAAAAATATATATATTAATTTCAATATTTCTTATTTATATTATATATACTTATTATTTTTTTTTTTTTTTTTTTTTTTTAAAAGAATAAACCATAACATCTGTTAACAACAAAATACAGGGTGGGTGGGTGGGATTCCAGTCGGGAGACCGCGCTGCTCTGCTCAATGGCGCGAAACGGGCTTCCGACACGCCCCCCGACGCTCCTGATTGGCTGATAGCCTCACAGGCTCCGCTGGGTCACGTGACGCTACAGGCTGACCCAGGGAGCCTGTGCAGCCTCCGCGTCGTTCATGACCCATGCATGATCCATTCAGGCTAGTTGATGGAATAAATGACACGACAACTTGAGTTGGGAGAAACAACGGGCCACAGCTTTATTTAGACACAATGTAAACCAACAACCGTAACTTGTTTACTTCCTTCCGGGGGAGGAGCCCGGCCACGAACAGTGACCTCACGCTTTGAGCCCTGCCCAAAGCCCCAATGCTTATCTTTAAGCACGCCCTGTGAGGTGGGGCCATCGCCCCCTTAGGCCAGTGGGCCGGGCAACTCACCTCCCGCCACGGAGCATGCGAGGGACACCTCCCGAGGCTGCGATCCCCCCCTGCTAGACATTAAAGCCAAGGCCCGCAAAACACTCTCCCGAAACTCGAACATCATCAACTCATATCCTATTTCCGTAAGATGAACCTTATCCTTTGCGAAAAATCATCTGCGCCGACCGGTTCGAAATCTTTATACCGGATGGCAGAGAAACCTTGTTTTCTCACAAAGCTCGCAATCTGCTGGTTTATCTTCTGTCTAGCCTTATCTAAGCATACTGGGTCGCGCGCGTTACGCCATGATCTTCTCTTGATCATCTCAGACCAGATAAGGAACGTGCCAGGGAACTTCTTTACCCATTTCTCGATGTCTCTTCTCATCACCTTTAACATTCGTCTCATGGGAACTGTCCCCAAATCGTTCCCGCCGGCATGAAGAATTATAACACTGGGCTGACCGTAACGCTGCGCGTACGTTTCCAAGAGACCGTCGAGCTGCGCCCATCGCAGACCCCGAATGCCACACCACCTTACGCGTAAGTCTGTAATAGGAAAGCCCAGTTGTGCCTTTTCTTCGGTAACTGCGGCTAACCTATGGGCCCAGTACACGTAGGAATGGCCCACAATCCATAGTTGCTTCTGTTCCCCTGAAAGTAGAAAGCAACACCATTAAACCACTGCATTTGGCCGTACATAGGAACGAAAACGGTCCGAGTCCCACCTACCGATGCGCTTTACTGCCGCGTCGGGCAACCCCAACCTAGCCGCTTCAGTGGCAGCTCCAATCCGAAAGGAGTGCGTCCCAAAGTCGGACTGCTTAAAACCGAGCCGATGCAGTGCGCTTTTTAAAACTCTTTTAAACTGATACACAGACAGTGCCGTTCCATCGGCGTGGACCAGCAGCGAACACCGTCCCACCGGTCGCTGCTTAAGGTACTCCACTACACATGCATATGGGCAACACTCTGTGCCAACCTGATGCAGAACCACTTCTCTTCCTTTACCCACCTGGTCAGTCTTTGACCTCCGCAACCACAATACCACCGTACCTTCCCTGAGACAGGTATCCACCAATTGCAGACCCCCCGAACCGTGTCTACTGTTCGCGACTAACTCCCCTATCCTAAACGCTCCGAAGAACGCCAGGGAAAAAGCCGTTCGGAAAAGTAGAGATTCAAAGGGATCCCTGCAAACCACCACCAATTCCTGAGCCAATCTCAGCAATAGCGCAAATGTTATTGGCCGCCTACTATCTGGCCTTTGCGCACCGCTGAACATTCCGCGCACCACTTTGCGCACTAGAAACTCCTTAGTAAGGTCCCTCTGCCCAGCAAGCTTAAACATAAAAGCAAGCGCCGTGACCTGTCTCCCTACTACGGGTTTTGATTCGCCTTGCTCGGCGCACCGCAGCCGGTACCAAAGCAAGATCCCTACGCTCTTGTCCTCCGTCGTGGCACCACCTGCCAGCGCCACTAGGCTATCCCATTTAGCCCACACGCGTCTATAAGCGTTCCACGTCGCTGGGGCAACAGACTGTCTCACGAGTCTCGTTACCTGACAGCTCCAATCTCCCAGAGCTCCTCGGGGATGAGCTCCCCCAGAGCGTTCGCACGAGGAGCCAGCGCCCTGAAACGATCCTCCTGAAACCGAGAGAGGGCGTAAGCAATTCCGTTATTCACCTTTGTCACGTGTCTTGCTTGAAACCATATGTTCAAGCGAAGGCAACATAGCACAAGATGCCTAAGCAATCTAATCACTGGTACGGATGCCGCCGTGATGTTGTTCACGGCTTCAACCGACCCCTTATTACCCGAATGGAAAATGACTCGCCTGTCCCTGAAACCAGGACCCCATAAGTGCACTGCTACCACCATAGGAAACAGCTCCAGGAATGTAGGGTTCAGCAGTAAACCCGCCTCTTCCCATTCCTCCGGCCATGCCGCAGCGAACCATCTCCCTTGGAGATACGCCCCACAACCGATCGGTCCAGAACCATCGGTGTGCAGGTCTAGCTCTGCGCTGGTGGTGCCCTCCTTTTGAAGGACCACCCGCCCGTTAAAGTCTGCAAAGAACATTGCCCATACCTCTGCATCGTCGCGCATGGCCTTAGAGACTGTTAGGAAATGATGCGGCTTCGCAATCCCTACCGTAGCCAGAGACATCCGTCTACAGAATATCCGCCCCATGGGGATAATTCTGCACGCGAAATTCAACTTCCCCAATATTGATTGCAGCCGCCGCAGGGTCACCCTCCGTGCGCCCCGCAGCGCCGTAATCTCGGCTTGCATGTCCTCCACCTTCTCTAAGGGAAGACTGCACTCCATTTTGCAGGAGTCAATCCGAATCCCCAGAAAAGTCAATTGTTCCGTAGGGCCCTCCGTCTTGTCATGGGCCAATGGTACCCCGAATTCTGTACAGATTTCGGTGAACACCTCCAGCATAAAACGGCAAGCGTCGTTTCTCGCTGGGCCAACAAAAAGGAAGTCATCCAAGTAATGGGTAACACTCTTGTACCCAGCCTCGATGCTCACAACCCACTGTAAAAATTTGCTGAAGGCCTCGAAGTAAGCACAGGATATCGAGCATCCCATGGGTAAACATAAGTCAATGAAGTAACTTCCGTCTACGAAGCACCCCAGCAACCGATGGCTTGTCGGGTGCACGGGGAGCAATCTGAATGCTGCCTCGATGTCCACTTTTGCCATAAGGGCCCCCTGGCCCTTCCTCCTCACCAAATCGACCGCCCGGTCAAATGACTCGTAAGACACAGTAGCCTGGTCTCTTGATATGCCATAGTTTACCGAACGGCCTCTGGGGTATGAGAGATGCTGGATCAGTCTAAATTTACCCTTCTCCTTCTTGGGGACCACCCCAAGAGGAGACACAACTAAACCCTGGATGGGCGGGGCCGCAAATGGCCCGGCCATCCTACCCAATTTTACTTCATTAAGCACCTTAGCTTTGGCTACCCCTGGGAAATCCCTAGCCGACTTCAGGTTTGGGACAAGAAAACCTTGAATGTCGACCCCACATGGAATCCGGAATCCTTCTCGGAACCCGTCCTCCAAAAGGCGCGCCGCTTCGGCGGTGCCTGCCAATTTACCGTAGCGCTTTAGCCACGGCAGCATGGCGGGGAGGCGTATGGGCGTCTTGCCCCTTTGCAGGAGGCTCGCCCCTGCCTCCCTCTTTGGTTTCTACTGCATCTAGACAGGGGGTGTTCACCTCCGCAGTTTGAGCATGCATGCTTAAATCTGCAGTTAGGCGCCCATCTGCAGACCCCCTCGTTGTACGAAAAACAGGTCTTAAGACCTGCTCCTGAGGCGTGGGTGGGGCCCTTACCTCCACCGGCCCCGCTCCGAAAGGGCGTCGTGACTCTCATGGGTGTCATGATATTTAGCCAATACGCCACCGCTTTGTCGCTCCACGCCATACTTGGCCTTGAGGCCAAGTATTGCCTGAATTCCTCATCGTACCGCCACCAGGCTGTACCCCCATAAACCTTGTGAGCATTCCGAATTTCGTCTATGTAGACGAACAATCCCGAACTCTGTTCAGGGTGCCGCTCACACAGTACGCAAGCCCAAATAGAAAATGCTTGCAGCCAGGTATCAAACGTCCTGGGTAGCCTAGCAAAGGATTTCCCCTCCCTGGGGCCCCTCTCGGCCAGGTCTGTTTGCCTAGACATAGGAAGAAGGGAAAACAACTCTATAAACTCCCTCCTCCAGATCTTTTCCTTTACTTCCTGTGGAAGGTGTGCACCCAAATTATCCAACGAGCAGAGGACTATGGGCCTTATGGCTGCGTCGGTAACCCCCACAGTGTTATTCCCAACTGCTGCTATTGCGCTGCCTACCGGCTCGGGCGCGCGCAAGCTAGCTAGCGCCTCGCTCGCGCTCGCTGGCGCCACTACCGCTGCTGGCTGGGACCATGCACCCTTTGCTAGCCCCCCTATCCACGCTCCCATGTCGCGCTCGCTAACTGCAATGTTATGCGCAGCTAATAGAGTCCTTAATGACCCAATAAAACCACCCTTGTCTGCTGCGCAGCTCAATTCTGAGCGCTCACCTGCTTCTGGAAGCTTAGGAGTAGATACGGCCAACGGAGTATCCCCGCGTCTCTCCTGACGCTCCGGGGACTCTGACCGTCTGGCCCTCCGCGGGCTTCTCCTCTCAGATCCAGTGCAAGCACAGCTGCACCGACAAGATCTTCTGCTTCTAGACCGGGATCTCCTTCTAGATCTGTGGGTACAAGAAGAACAGTCACTAGCTCTCCGCGACCTGCATGCCCGCGCCCATACCGCCCTTTCCTCGTCTGAGGAAGGGTCCTGGTCAGCTAAGCTTGCGCGGCTGGAGTAGGCTAGCACTGCCTCCGCCGCCCCCTGTAGGGGGCCCCCTGAGACTTCCTCGGGCGTTGGAATATCCAGCTGTTGGTCAGTCTTAGACCCTTTGCGCTGTGGCCTAACCGTATCGCCCTCAGTCTCTACTCTGCTACGCCTTAGCGGTGTGTGCGTAAATAGCAGCGGACTGTACCTGCTCGTAGCCTTCTTAGCTCGAGTGGGGCGTCCTAGCCTCGCCACTGCCGCTGTCACAGGCATGTCATCAATCATGACCATGCTGTCTTGGCTGTTCATCTCTCTGATGACCCCATCTCTTCTCTCTCTCGTCGTCGCCATGCTCCTCTCGCTGCCAGTTGGGCGTCCCTGTAAAGTACCAGAAGCACTGTTAATTAGGGAAACCCCAGGGACCGTCTGCTTGGCACCGTGAGGGCCTGTAGGAGCCTTTTTAGGACTCCCGGCTTTTCTCTTACCCCCTGCACCCCCCTTGCGGGGTGTTAGAGGGGTGTTTCGCGACCTTTGTCGCGGCCTAGGACCTTTAGGCAAGTTGGCAGGTGGTGGCCGGATTGCTAGGCCCTCACCCCCACCGCCCGTGGTCCTGGCGCTCGCTTGCCTGGGGGGTATGGGGTCCCGGCCGCCCTGACCTGTAACCCCCCCATCTCTGGTGTCTCTGCTACCTGATGGACGTGGGTCTGGCAGCCCTACAGTGGTGGGATGGGAAAAAATTTCCCTGGAGGCATCAGGATTGGCTAGGACACCAGCCACCGCAGGCTGTTCCTGTACAATGTGCTGAGCTCCAAGCGCAGAAGGCATGGGAGGTCCCAGCCTGTCCTGCACCCACCTGACCCCTTGGCTTAAGGCACGGGTCCTAACCTCAGCCAGTAAGGCCTCTAAGCCTTCTGGATCCATAGAAATAGCTAACAGGGGAACAAAAAGGGGGCACAACAAGCAGCAAGACAGGCACACACAGACACAGGGACACACACAGGCACAGCACACCACAGGGAGACAGTGACACACACAGACACAAAAAACGGAGGAGGAAAAGAACACAAAAACAGACAGGGATAGCCTCAACAGTGATATCCCCTTATATGCTGGTAAGCTGGGGTGAAATCTCAGTAATTAAACCTTCCTACTGTATTTTTAATGCTGCAGGACCTCAGACCTCCGTCCATCCAGTCGGGAGACCGCGCTGCTCTGCTCAATGGCGCGAAACGGGCTTCCGACACGCCCCCCGACGCTCCTGATTGGCTGATAGCCTCACAGGCTCCGCTGGGTCACGTGACGCTACAGGCTGACCCAGGGAGCCTGTGCAGCCTCCGCGTCGTTCAGAATCATGAGGGGGAGAGAAAGAGAAATCAGGAGCGTGTGTGAGACAAAGTGTGAACAGAGGCGCCCCCTTGTAAAGATTCATCAGGTCCTCCTACCATATTTAATAACAATGTTTATGTTAAGTTGCCCAACATATAACTGTAGACAATCTAATTGTATACTAAAAAATGTGTATTTATAAATCGTAGAGCTTTGATCTGTATATAATTATATAGCCATTTGTATGTCATTGACGAGAACCACCAGAATGCAGTGAAAACATTGCATTTCTTGAGATTATATAGATATTTATAATCATATAGACACACAAACATATAGAGATGGCCACATAAGTAGTGTGAAATACTCAGTATGTCTACTCTGGTCACATAAGAAAGAATAATATATGGT
Organism: Discoglossus pictus; assembly: GCA_027410445.1. NCBI lineage: Eukaryota > Metazoa > Chordata > Amphibia > Anura > Alytidae > Discoglossus > Discoglossus pictus. Next base: position 19,778,065 of record CM050172.1, read on the forward strand.
AGAAGAATAACTTCCATTTGGTCTTAGACTAATACATCAATATTGTCTGTGTAATCAACTTTGCATAATTAGTTAACCCTCTATTATTATCCTAAGTCTTAAACTGATATTAGATGAAATAATATACCTATCAATATCCTAGATAGATAGATGAAATATTCTACCACAGGTAATGCACATCCAATCCCATCTTACTCCTAAATGATACCAAAGTTGACATACAACAAAAGTCCTATATGGCATGGGTATCCATAATAAAAACAAACCAATCTTTTCTACTATAAAATATCCACATATCAACATCTCAAAAAAGAGTACTGATGATTATAACCGGAAATATAAGTAAATATATCATCATCTAGCATATATATAATCATATCGCATATTAGCTGGATTGAATTATTTTAAAGAAAGTAAAAACTCTTTTTTACTAACTCATGAATGGAATTTATTGCATATGTTGTTCACTCAGATTCATTTGAAAAAAGAAACATTGTACCTAAAAATGTATAGAATTGCAATGAACTGTATAGATAATCAAATGTTTTTCCAAGAAGATGTAACAAGTATTGTTGTTGTTTAGTCGTACAGGTTGTATTTTTTTTTTTTACTAGTGTGTTTTTTTATTTTATTGTACTCCTTTCTTTTACTTTTATTGTAAGTTTATTTTCTGTTTATGTTTTGTAAGTAGGGGGGTTATTTTTTGTAATGTAGGGGGTATTTGATCAGGGAGTTAGATATTTAATTAACTTTAATTGGCTGTATAAACCCCTCAAGGGCACCAGCTTGCAACTGATGGGGGTTATCCGTTTCTAGGAGGCTCTTTTATTGCTGCCTCATGTTGGTATAAGCATCCTCATCCTTGTATTAGGTACTAATCAATTGCACACATTTCAGGATGATGTCATGCCTTCAATAATAAATCACTAGTATATATTGCACACACCTATCAGTAAAAAAAAAAAACTGAGAGAAGCAGTTTGCAAAGGTGCAACTAAAGTTCCACTTGAGAAATTTGGAATATCCTGTAAACATATTCACTTTTTAACATACATAGTTACATAGTAATTGAGGTTGAAAAAATACATCTAGTCCATCAAGTTCAACCTTTTTACATCTCCTCTGATCTGCAATATGCAGATTAATTGTTAATTGATCCAGAAGAATGCTAGCAGAAAACCCCCCAGTGAAGCTTTGCCAATTGTCTCAAAATGGAGAAAAAAATAAAATTCCTTCCTGACCCCAGATACCGGCGATCAGACTCCTCCCTGGATCAGTACTCCCTCTCTAATTATTTAGAGTAACACTGAATGCCCATTTTATTTAAAAAATGTATCCAATCCCTTTTTTGTTTCAATAGTTTTTATTGTCACAGAGTTGTAAATCTTATACAGTATTAATGTTTCAGCGATGGCTCGCAGGCCAAATTTATGTTGTAGATTGCTTAACCGTAATGATGGTGACATTTTCATTTAGTGACAGTTCCATTACATTTTCCTTTTTCTTAACCTTTCTAAGTACCAATAACCTGGTAGCGTGGTTGTTTTAGATCTCTGATGGTTTTAGTATGATATGCTACCTCTTGTTACAGTTTTTTAACATACAAAATAAAATTTACTGGATATAACAACTTTAACTACAGTGTCATTCGTGTGCTTGTGTATAATGATTCTTCTTTCCGTCCTTTCATGTAGAGGGACTGTGTTTGTATGTATACTAGACCGTAGTTTTAAGTAGGTCACTCACCTCTGAGTCTTGCCGTTTGGCGCTGGTCTGCGGAGTCCGGCAAGGGGGGGGGGGGGCTTAGTTCACTTTTCCTGAATTGGTTTATCTCCTAGTTTGTCTGCTATCTGTGTTTTTGTTTGTTATATTTCTATTGCCTGTGTGGAGGTTGTCCATGCCCCCCATATTTCTAGAAATTTGGGGTATGTGTTGTTAGTCGTGTGTGTGAATCTGTCAAACAACATTATGCCATTTAATTTGTGTATTACCTCTTGTATCCTGAGGTCTGGGGTTCGCCATTTTTGAGCTATGTGGCTTTTTGCTGATAGCATCAGGTACTGAAACCATTTTTTCTGGCTTTTCGAAATATGTGTAATAGGTCCTCCTAGGAGGCATGTGTCAATTGACCAAGGGATTGGTGTATGCAGTGTCTCAGAGGCTAGTTTTAGCACTTTATTCCAGAGGTTTAGAGCTATGGGGCATTCCCACCATATATGTTCGAATGTCCCCCTATCCTGGCAGTGCCTGAAACATTGTGGGGGGATTCGCGTGTTTATGGTGTGTAGTTTTGCGGTGTATAATATGCTCTATGGAGGAATTTTATGGATGTTTCCCTAAGGGAATAGCTCAGGGGGCTCTTCACAAGTTTGAGGCAGGTTTTCTTCCAGGCCTTATCGTCTTTTGGGGTTCCTATGTTTTGATCCCACTTCCACTTAAAGGGAGCTGTGTTGTTGTTGTGCTTCTCTCTAATTGCTGCATATAGTGTGCTTATGATGCCTTTTGTGAGTGGGGCTTTTTGGCAGATCACGCTTAGCCAGTTTGGTCCGGGGACTCCACATTTCCTAATAAGTGATGTTATGTAGTGTTTTATCTTACAAAAGTTGAAATGTTCTCTTAATGGGATGTTATGGTTATGTCGGAGCTGGTCAAAGGTAAGGACCTTATCATTTTGTATCCATTTGTCTAGGGTGTCTAGTTTGTTCAAGGACCACCAGTTAATTAAGTCCTTGTCTAATGTATCCCATATCGTTGGGATTGTTAAAGTGGGTGTTAAGTTTGATAGGCCTCTTGTTATGTGGTGTGCCTTGTTGGTTTTGTACCAGGTGTGTAATATATGTCTGATGATTGGGTTGCTGTGTTTCTCGCATGTGTGTGGTATGGTGGGCGACCATGTCACATTGTCCCATTTATGGGGGTGCATTTGTATGTTCTCCACAAATACCCAGATTGGCTGGTGCTCCCCGGAGTGGGACTGGGGAAGGAATGCTAGTTGGGCTGATGTATAGTAAGCTTTTAGGTCCGGGCACGTTCCCCCCTCGGTGTTATAATTGCTATCTAGCAGCTTCTTTGAAATTCAGGGTTTTTTGTTGCCCCATATGAATCTTGTTAGATGCCTTTGAAATTTGTCTAAGTCTTTTCGTTTTATGGGAATAGGGAGGGTCCTAAACAAGTACAACAGCCTTGGTAATATGTTTAATTTGATGGAATTTATGCGTCCCGTCCAAGAGATAAGGAATTTACTCCAATTTTTTGTGTCTGCATATAGGGTTTTGAATATAGGTGGATAGTTGGCCTCATACAGCCCAGACAGGTCGGGGGTCAGTTTTATTCCCAGATAGTTGATTTGGTCTGAGGACCATGTAAAGTTATATTTTGTTTTTAGTCTGGTTAAGGTTTGTTCCGGAATGTTGGAGCCCATCGCCTCAGTTTTATTATAATTAACTTTTAATCCCGAAATCATTCCGAATTGGTCCAGGGTCTCCAGCAGGGGGGTATAGAGGATTCCGGCTAGGTCACAGTGCATAGAATGTCATCTGCATACATGCAGCATTTGAATTGGTGGGACCCAACCCAAACCCTCCTGATACCCCCCTCCGACCTGATTCTCTGTTCGAGAGGTTCTATCGCCAAAACGAACAGTAATGGTGACAAGGGGCACCCCTGTCTCGTCCCTCTTTCTATGTCAATGTAATTTATGTTTTCCCCTTCTAGTTTCAGGAATGCTTTGGGTTTATTGTATTGGGTGTTAAAGACGTTGAGAAAATTTCCCCTGATCCCCATTTTGTGTAGCACTCCTTTCAGATAGCCCCACTCTAGGGAATCAAAGGCTTTCTCTAGGTCAAAAGCAATGGTGCAGAGTGATTTGTTGTTTGCCTTGGCTATATGCATAACATTCATAATCCTTCTGATGTTGTCCCCCGCCTGTCTGTGCGGCACGAAACCAACTTGATCTTTGTGTACCAATTTTGGGAGGAATTTTGAGATTCTGCAGGCAATAATTTTTGCTAGTATCTTGAGGTCGCCGTTTAATATGGAGATGGGTCGATAGTTCTTGGCTTCTATGGCCTGGCTTGGGGAAGAAAATGAGGCTTGCTTGTGTGAATTCGTGAGCTATCTGTTCCCCTTTGAGTATGGCGTTGAATAATTTGGCTAGGTATGGTGACAGGTGATCAGTGAATGTCTTGTAATAAATATTTGGGCACCCATCTGGTCCTGGTGCCTTTCCTAGTTTCCTTCCTTCAATTGTTTCCCTGACTTCATTTAGTGTAATTTCTGTATTAAGGGCTTCTAGATCTGCGGTTGATATTTCTGATAAATCTAGGCCGCTTAGATAGTTTTGGATCTAGTGTGCTGTAGATGTTTTCTCTGATGTGTAGATTTTCTGGTATAAGTTTTTAAAGGTTTCTTGTATTTTGGATTGGCTTTGGGTTATATGGCCATCTGCTGTTTTTATTTGGAATATTTGATTGTTGTGTTGTTTTGTTTTCAGTTTCCTGGCCAACATTGGGGAGCATTTGTTTGCCTGCTTCAGGAATGTGTGTTAGGATCTGCGCATTATTCTTTCTGTTTTAATTGTTAGAATGTTATCTAATTCTTGTCTTGTTTTTACTATTTCCGCTGTCCTTGTAGGGGTCAGCTTCATTTGGTTTAAGGTCTCTAGTTTGTGTAATTTTTTAGTTAAGCCTGCCTCCTTTTGATTAAGGGTCTTTTTGTAAGTGGTGGCTATCCTTATAATGGATCCTCGCATATAGGCCGTATGGGCTAGCCAGAGCCAGCCTATTCCTGTCTCTGGTTTTTCATTTTGTTCAAAGTATCGTGTCAGTTCTGATTGTATTTGCATTTTTGTTTCTAGTATGGCAATAAGGGACTCATTTAGTCTCCAGATAAATTTGGATTTTAAACCTGTGTTCAGGTTCAAAGTGATGGCCACCGCAGAGTGATCGGACCATGGGCAGGGGGTTATTTGTGCGTTGCTAGAGTGGTCAAACAACCCAGAGTCCAGAAATATCATATCTATTCGGGAGTACGTTTGATGTGTGGGGGAGAAGAAGGTGTATCCCCTTTCCAGGGGGTGATGTCCCCTCCAAGCATCTATTATGTTATTATTTTGCATTAGCATTTGAATCTTTTGTAGTTGCTTACTAAATCTTAAGTCTGACTTATTTCCCGACCTGTCTAGTGTGGCTTGTAGAGTGAGATTGAGGTCTCCCCCCAAAATTATCTTCCCTGTGTCTAGAGGGATTAAGGTATTCAGTAGTTTGATTAGTGATTTGTGTGGCGCCGTGGTGGGTGCGTAGAGGCTTATTAGGGTGATTTATTTCCCTAGTATCGATCCAATTAAGATAATGAAGTCCCCTTCCTTATCCACGATTTTACGTTCTAATTGAAATGGGAACGATTTATGTATTATTATTGTGGCCCCTGCTCCCTTGGTTTTCTGTGTGGCTGAGTAAAAGGTAGGGTATTACCTGTGAAGGTATTTTGGTAGTTTGTCTTGGGCAAAATGTGTCTCCTGTATGAAGAGCACCGCCGGTTTATACTTTTTGTAAAAGAGGAATGCCTTCCTTCTTTTGAAAGGGGTATTAAAACCCTTTACGTTATGGGAAATGAGATTAAATGTGACCTCTGCCATGTGTGTGTCGTGGTTTTTGTCTGTGTAGGTTGTTCTCACCTGTCTGTTGTTCCTGGTGTCGGGGCCCTCCCCCTGCAGAGTCCAGTTGACCTTGAGGCTCGTGACCTTGTGTAATTGTGTGGAGCCGCTTGTAATGTAAGCAAACACAAAAATACTTTAGTAACATGCATAACATAAATACATAACATTCGTTTAACGTAAACTCGTAATAAGCAACCATGGTTAACAACAAATTCTCCTGGCACTTTAGTAGAAGTACCCTTAGTTTAGAGAGTAAAGGGGATCTGTTCTCCGCTTTCCCTCTGGGAGAATAACCATGACCTAGTGCCTATTCTATATTATTTAATTCAGTTCCTTATTGTAGTGTCCTTCTGTTATGAAGGGTTCTCTTCAGTCTGTGTATATCTGGTTAGTAGTGCCTAGCGCACTACTCAAATTTTATGTTTTCCTGTATCTGAACTGATTACAGGAACTCCATTTGTAATTCAGCTTAATCATCCTTTATGTCAAGATTTAGTTTGTGTGCGAGCAACCTGGTGTGTTTGTTGCTAATGTCTTTGCTTTTTTCTTGTGTTATTTGTTGCCGTTGTATAGTATCTGGGATGATCTTTGTTTTGTTTGTTGTTCATTATTTCTAGAAGTGTTTCAACCAGTTTTGTCTTAATGATGAGTTTGTACGGTTATTTTGTTCAGGTGACTCTCTCCTGATTTTTATTTGCTGTGTCTCTTGGAGGTGGGGGCTTTTCTTACCATGTTTTCTTTGTGCTTTTACTGTTGGTAGTCTCCGCCCAGGCCCTAATGGGCATTTGGCTTGCGTCGTTGTTGGTATGTGGTTCTTGTCCGGGCGGTTGTTTTAGTTGTAGTTGTTGTAAAAGTTTGTGTCCTTTATCTGGATTATTGACTTTATGAAATGACCCATTCGCCTGAAAGATTAGGGCGAATGGGAATCCCCATCTGTAGGAGATTCTATGTGAAATAATAGTTTGCCGTATTGGTCTCATTGCTCGCCTTTTTTCCAAAGTTATGGGAGAGAGGTCCATGAACATTTGCAGGTCACTGCCATCCGGGTCTTTGATAGCTCTTATCTTCCTTGTTGCTGACAGAATGAGATCTCTAGTGCTTTGTTTTAAGTATCTGACAATGAAGTCTTTTGGTGTGTTTGTGTTTCTAGCAGGTCCTAGGGCTCTGTGTGCCCTCTCAATCTCATCTTCTTCTATTCCACCCTCTGGTAGTAGTGTGTGGGTTACTGCTGTTATATATTGCTTCAGTTCCGTGACTTGGGAGGAGATGCCTCTGTATCTTAAATTGTATCTACGGGACCTGTTTTCCAGGTCCTCGTATTTGCTTTCCATTTCTGCTATCTTATCCGTGTTGCTGGTGATGTCTTTTCTGTCTTTGATTTGTGTGTCTATTATTTTATCTGTTATCTCCTCTAGTTGGTGGGTCCGTTGTCCGATATCGTGGATCTCTTTCCTGATGTCCCTCACTGCCGAGGTTATGTAGTCCTTTAATAATTTTTCAAATTTCTCCATTGATTTTTCTGAGACATCCATGTGTGGAGATGGAGGAGTGGCGCCATCTTCTGGTTCTGAGGTTTCCGGTGGATCCATGGCTGTCTGTGTTGTTGTCAGGTGAAAGTGCTCTGTGGGTTTTAAGTGTTCCTCTATACTTTTTCTTGGTACACTTTTCCTGCTTTTCCCCATCTTGTGTCTGAGAGGGTGTGGTTTTGTAGAGCTTAGGTAGTCGCTAGGTGTAGTTGCCCTTTGGCTTGTGACCCTTTGCTGTTTGGTTATGTTTTCCTTTGCATCTTGTTGATTTGGCTATAATCCGTCATTTCTGGTTGGTTATCTGTTTTTGGAGTTCCTGCTGTTTCTCCCCTTTTTTAGTCTTCTTTCATGGTTTCTTTTGTCTTTCTGTTTGGTTTCTGTTATCTTCCTTGTGGTTGGTGAATGTGTTGGGCTCCTTGTTGATAGTGCCCGTTCTTGCTCATGGGCATTAATTTGACCCCTTGTCTAGTCTGTGAGTATACTGTTGAGGTTGTTCCGCTTCTGTTTTCTCTTACCACCTTGTTAGGGATATATTATCAGGAGTTTGCCTTTTACTGTTTTTGGGTTCATAGCCCTCAGTTTAGGTTTCTGTTGTTGCAAGTAGGTTTTGTTGAAGTCTGGATTGTAGATATAGCTTTTGGCCACAAGGTGGCAGTGGAGCCCTTTGGGTTGAATCCCCTGGGTCACTGGCTTGATGGCGCCCCGCTGCTCCACCTTATTTTCTGGTTGTGTTCTGTCCTGTTGGGCCCGGCTGCTCGCCGCTCCGCTTCCCTCTGTTGGGGCTGTGTCGGCCCCTCTCACCGGGGAGGCCTGATGAGGTAGGCCTCGACCTCGCAGTGGGGGTAGTGATACCTTTGTTATAAATTTTGTATTGGTGGGATCGGCTGTGTCCCCTGAGTGTGGGGGTGATGTTTGTTTGCAGTTGTGGGGTCTTTTTGGGGTCGATGCCCCCAGATTTATCTGTGCTTTTTGAGGAGCTAGTGCTGAGCACTTCTTGTTCCCTTTCCAGCTCGATCCCAGTGATTTTGGGTTGCAGCTCTGGAGTTTGTATGAATTTCCAAATTGTAATGTTATGTTATTAGCTGCAGTGAAAGTGGTAAGGCGAAAGGTGGCTTTGAAGTCTCTTTCACCTAAGTCAGTCTCTATAATGCTGCTGCAATGAGTGTGAACGGGCACTAGGTGGCAGTGCTGGGTTGGAGTTTAAAGTGATCAGGACAGAGGCAGTTTCAGTTGCAGGTTATGCTGCTGCTGGAGTAAATAAAACGTTTGAGGAAAAGTTCTTTAAGCTCACTTCCAAAGGCCCTTTTATGTGGTACTGGCCCTTTAAAAACGTCTAGCAGGGATATCATGCAAACAGGCGGTTTTCCCCTTTAATCCACATGGGTTGTGATTTACTCCTTTTACTTTTATTATTATTATCTTTATTTATATCGCACCAACATATTTCGTAGCGCTGTACAGGGGTTTAGTACATGGCAAAAAAACAAACTTAACACCTTATAAACAATGGAGGGCCCTGTTTTTGAGCTTATAATCAAATGTACATAGTGCTTGTTTCCAAGACACAGACAAACGATTGAAAACTCGCAAACTTACAATCTAAGGGCCTCATTCAAATGTGATTTGGCCAATTAAATAGGGCTCTATATAAGCACATATTTTTTTACAGAAGTCTTTAGTTAGTGAAGACCTTGCTTTTGGATAGAAGTTTCCTAACTAAAAACTACTGTAAAAAAAAAATGCTATTTGCTTATATAGAGCCCTATTCAATTGGCCAAATCACATTTGAATGAGGACCTAAGGGTTTAGGTGTAATACAAGAGGGTGACAAATGCAAAATGGCAACGTGAATGCAATTTGTTTAGTCAATTGGAGGGGTCTGTGTGTTGTACTGTAGATTGTGGGTGGGACTGTTTTTAAGCTGTGGAGTGTGCAGTTGTAATTATAAAGGCTGAAGGTGATAAGATTTTTTGAAATAATTTTTTAAAGGTTTTGAGGCAGGAAGATAATCTAATGGAGCGAGGCAAAGAGTTCCAAATAGTAGGGGCAGTACTTTTATTTCCACTTGGTATATGGTGATAAGTATGTATATTTAGTAGGGATTTTAATGTTGTTCATTTATGTTTAGTATTTTTACCCTTCGGTTCTCTGTCCCAGTCTATACTTTGTATTGCTGCCCTTACACCGTTAAAATCTGCCCTTTTCAAATTTAAAGTTTTTCTAGGCCCCTTACAGTTTAGTTTTTTTAATTCAATCTCAAATGAGACTGTGTTGTGATCACTGTTTCACAAAGGCTGCCCTATTTCAACATGTAATACCATATCAACATTATTTTTGATAAATAAATAGATAGATTAATTTCTAGCAGGATCTTGTATAACCTGGACCAGATAATGATCCCTGAGTATACTCAAGAACCTGCTCCCCTTAGCTGAACTGCTGGTCTGATTTATCCAGTTTATTTCAGGGTAATTAAAATCTCCCATTATTAGAACTTGCCCATGCTTAGCTGCATTTCCAATCTGTAACAAAAATTGTATTTCCTCATTTTCAGTTATATTTGGGGGTTAATAGCATACTCCTAATAATATTCTTTTGCAATTTGCTCCGCCGCTATTTAACGCTACGCACAAACATTCAACATTACTGCTAGTTCCACCATAAATATCTTCTCTGACTATAGGCTTAAATTCAGACTTAACATACAGAAAAATCCCTCCTCCTCTTTTACCATTGCCCCTATATTTCCTAAATAGGTTATAACCATCTAGATTAACAGTCCAGTCATGAGATTCATCCCACCATGTTTCAGTTCATTTCTCATTAACTGCTAATAATTCTAACTCTCCCATTTTTCCTGGCAAGCTTCTGGCATTAGCAAGCATACACCTTATGTTATGAGTCTGTTGTTCTGAAATTCCTGACACTATACTTGAGTTACTTAGTAATACCTCCCTATTGATTATACTAACCCTCCCCCATTTCCTCCCCTTTTACTAGTTAATCTATTTCTTACCCCCCTCCACCCAATTACTTCTATCTAATCCCTCCCCTACCTACTACTTTAAAAACTCCCACAGTTGTTCTACCATCCTTTCCCCTAGCACAGCAGCTCCCTCATCATTAAGGTGCAATCCATCCCTGTTATATAGATTGTACCCAAGTGAGAAGTCAGCCCAGTGCTCTAAAAACCCAAACCCCTCCTTAGTGCACCACTTTTTTAGCCACGCATTAACCTCCCTAAGCTCCTTCTGCCTCCCTGGGTTAGCACGTGGCACTGGTAGTATCTCAGAAAATACTACCTTGGAGGTCCTCACCTTCAGCGTATTACCTAGTTCTCTAAAATCATTCTTTAGGACTCTCCATCTTCCACTAACTTTGTCATTGGTACTGATATGTATCAAGACCGCTGGCTCATTTCCAGCCCGTCACAATACTTTATCTACCCGATCCACAACATGCTGAACCCGAGGAGACAGCAAACTGTTTGATTGCTGGGATCTGGGCGACAAATCATCCTGTCTATCTCTCTAATAATAGAGTCCCCTACCACCAAAACCTTTCTCTAGCTGTGCCTATGCTGCCCTCCCTCTCTTCCAGTAGAACTTTTCTCCCGGCTGTTAGAGGGAACAGCTCTATCTGGCATTGCAATTCCTGAATGGACATCCCCAACCGTTTCACGCAATCTGGCAAATCTGTTGGTGTGTGCCAACTCAGAACTGGACTGCCTCCTCCTTCTGTTCCCCCTCCTTCCCCTTGTAACCTTAACCCAGATACCTCCCTGGTCATCCTCACTAGCCGCATCTCCACCCTCCATGCTAGGTCCAGTTAAACTGTGCTCCGTTAGCAACAACTCCCTTTTCAGTGGAGCAATATCACTAAGTGCTGCAATAATCCTCTCAAGTTCTCCAATTTAGCTTCAAGATAGGCAACATGCTCACACCTGCCACATAGGTGTGGACCCTGGATCAGCTGTTCCAGCAGTTCATACATGTGACAGGATATACACTGAGTGACTATGTCACTGGACTGAATCATAATTGCTAATTACAGTGTGTGTGTGTGTGTGTGTGGGGGGGGGGGGGGGGTAGGGTTGTATAGAGCAATACAATCTGCTCCACTTTTCTTTGAACTCCTCTCTTATACTAGAACTACACTTAACACTAGAATTGTACACAAGCTCACAAGTTCTAACTACTCACCTGCCCACTAATCACTGCACAAGTACCCAAACCCACTTTACTGTTAAGGAGGAATCACAGAACAGAGGCAAAATAAAGAAAGAAATACCTTAATAATATATCATGTAAAGAGTCGGAATGAACAAAAAAAAAAAGAGTTAAAACAGAAAAAAATTAAATGGAAAAATCGCTTACAAAAATCTTATAACAAATGCTGATTGATATTAAAAGTGGAAATGATCTCTAACTTGCATCCACACTGAAAGAAAGTTGGAAGTAACATAGTGTTTTCTTTTCTGAAAAGGATTTGCCACTCTGTTATACAGCACTTAAAAACCAAAGAATCACATAAGACTAATAATTGGTTACCCAATGAATTACAAAGTAATGGTAATATCTGGATAGACTTATCTAACATTTCAAGGGCTAAGAACATCATGGCGATAACGGCTTTCCTCGGCATTAGGTTCACCTGGCAAGCTTAAACCAACATTTCTTTAGTCCAGAACTTGTAATGCTTAATCAGACCTGTAGGGAGGAACTTCCTATTCTTATGTCATTGGTCAATAATTTGCCATTGAATTAATTTGCTGAACCCATACTTGTGGAAAGAGATGCTAAGTAACAGATAAATTCAGGATAAAGATTAAAATAATCCACAAATCAGCATGGTAACAAATACACATCTGGCAAGTACTGAAAAGACTCAGGTAGGTAATCTAATAAGTATGTCCAATATCATCCCCTTAACAGGTGTATATAAGTCAGGTAAGTATTACATAGGTATAACCAATCAGACATTCTATAGAAATAACAGAATTAATTCCTTCAACCCTTATTTATAATGGCTAAGTCTACAATTGATATCTGTTAAACAAAACAGACAGACCCATTGCATTTAAAAATAAAAAGTCCTAATGGTAAGTGCTGAGTGAACAATATGAGTTACAGGTAAACAAAGGTATGCTGTTACCTCATGTATGTGAATTGTGAATTGATCCTGAGGAAGGCAAACCAAAGTAAGCAAATAAAGAAGCACTGCCAATTGTCTCATTAGGGGAAAAAACAATCTAATCCCAAAAAATTAAGCTTGATTGTACTCCTTATCAATATCCTACCTATTCTGATTAACTGACATACCCTTGTATGTCCATTTTAATCAAAAATATATCCAACACCTTTTTTAAATCTGCTGTCACAACCTCTTTTGGTTGCAAATTCCACAGGCCCAAGCTTGGTAGAGAAGCTCTCTGTAGTCCATCGCCTCCTTTTCCCTTTTACTCAATAAACTACACCACCTTTGGAAAAAATCAGGCCACAGACACTTTTATTAAATAAATGTCAACATGACAGACACATAACTGGTCACATGACCAACCACAAGGTTCAGGCCCATAGACTGACAAGTGAGAGGCATCCTTTCATCTACTAACATCCACTTCAGTCAGAACAGACTTTACATAACAGATACAGATTACATCACAGAAACAGATTACATAACAGTAACTGACTAGCAATGGAACTTCCAGTTTGAATTTAAACTGTCATCAGGGAGAGTGGACACGTCATAATTTAAACATACATCATTTTATAGATAAACAATAAAAACAACATTGCAATAATATATGTAGCTCAATTATATTTTATATTTATTTATTATATTTTATGCGACAACCATGGTTTGATTACCCATTAGGAGTTCTGCCTGCCCAGAATTCCTAGAAATATAGTTATTACACTGCATTCTGGGAACCTGGGCAGGGACATGCAAATGTGCCCACAAAGGCTTCACTCTTGTAATCCATTACCATTTTAAACATGACTTTCTTTCAGCATATGCCTGCTGTATTACACAGCTTTCAGCAAAGCTCAGGATGGATTATACACAAGGTAGGAATCCCACCCACATACAGCTTTTTCAAGGTTACTGCCTCTCATCAGTTTGGGGCCGGTTCCTAGCTTTTGTAGTAGATTTTTTTTAGGAGGTAGTTTACAAGAAAAATCATTTTATTTATGGTATGCAGAAAAGCGATAGAAGCCTCCAGCGTACAGTAGATAAATAGTACATTTGTGTTCACATTTGAATGTCTAAAACAAGTGGAAAAGCTTTCTGCCCAAAATTCAGAGATATACAGTTATTACACTGCATTCTGGGAACCTGGGCTCAGAACTACTGTACGGGGAGAGCTTGTATGACGTTTTTCCTAGTTAGACTCAATTTTTTCATTATGCAGTCGGCCTTTAACTCTCTAAATTACTCAGTTTGTATTTGAAATACAAGTGATCATGTTTTGTGTTTGTGTAGCATATGCTCACTGCCCTCCAATAGAAATATATATATAATATGGCCCACAATCAAATGCATCTAATAAACAAGTAATAGTTTGACGTGTGTATGAGCAGATATGTTGTGTTATGGGGAATTGTCTGTGATTTGCTCACACAGAAAAGGGAAAAATGGGTGAGTGCATACCTTGCACTTGTGCGCAGGGGTTCCTCCACTTCACTGCCTAGGGGCTCCAAAAAGCTAGATACAGCACTGGCAGCTGCTACTGGTATTTTGTAGCCTTATGAAATTTTCAAATGGGGAATAAAATGGGAAACCAATAAATACATAGTTTTTGTACAAAGCTTCAATTATCTAAGAACTGACACCACTTAAAGGACTACTGTGGCCAGAGAACTACACTTGAAAACACTGGAATGTTTGTAAAATGTAAAAAAATACACAGCCTCTAATTTACTACCTTCTTTCTGTAAGTATGCTGCAGTAAAATCTCCCCTTTTAGTTTCCAGCGAAGCACTTCCTGAGGTGGTAGAAACTTCCTGTCTGCACTAAAGGTCTTCTATCAGCATAATGGGAATGGGTCATCTGGAACTGGCAGTTCTAGCATTAGGGCATGCCTGTCTAAAAGAGAACTTTGAAAATGATCCACATATTTTTAAAGATTTGCATTAGGGGACCACTGTGGTCAATTTTTTTCTATATGATCTTTTAAATAATCAAAACTAACACATCCTTTATTTGATATGTTATTATTCTTTACTGTGAGGTCCCATTTTGTTCTCTTTCCTGCTGTTTTCTGCTGCTTTCTTGGCAAGGCGTGTCCTTGTATGCTAATGAACTTTCCTTTTGTATTGATGGGAGCACTGGCAGTTTTCACCACCACATTTTCTAGATAGAAGTTTTTATAAAAGAGAAAATTGTAACCATAAGACCATAGTGGTCCTTTAATAATGGTTTGGGCAAAAGCCAGACAACATTCACTAAGCTCTAGCACTAAATCCAGCTAGTGTTTTTCATATACTGTATACATATTGTGCTGTATATTCTATATAATTGCTTTAAAACAACCTAAAATGCAATTAATGAAAAACAAAATATATAAAAGAGCGTCAAACTGTGTATGAAAAAAACTGTTTTAAATTCTGAGGTTAAGTTTTTAAATAATCTAAAATCGACTTAACAGAAAAGTGACATATTATAAAATATTTTTCTTTTTTTCCTCAGTGAAAATGAATGTGTTTGATGAAACAATGGAACAATTCAAGATGACACATTATAGATCTTCAAAGCTCACACTGAAGGATGTCCTGGATATTGGACAGGAGACTATACAGGAGGCGGATCCACAGAATGTAGAAGATATCCCCTGGCATTTTATAAGGAAGCTTATGGGACTAAAAATGAGAAACACTCAATGTGTAGGAACAAGGGCAGATAACCCAGATGATGTGTTTGAGGAGTCTGATAGTAATGAAGATGCTACATCACCTTCCTTCCACCCTCTTGATGTTATGTGTGTTATCCTCCATTGTGCAGATATGTTTTTACAACAGGAGATTTTGTCAAAAATGTCCATGTGCCAGTTTGCTGTCCCTCTGCTGCTCCCTGCTGGTGATGGCCCAAACTGCACCCTCATGATCTGGGCAATGAGAGATATTATGAAGAGGTGGAGACCCCAATCCTTAGCACAGAACAAAGGGTTTAGAGAAGAGAGTTTAGTGAACATAGAGATGCCAACCTTTTCGTTTGTCAGGCTGGGAAAGAGCAAGTTATCTAAGTCTA
Source organism: Discoglossus pictus (assembly GCA_027410445.1). Classification (NCBI taxonomy): domain Eukaryota; kingdom Metazoa; phylum Chordata; class Amphibia; order Anura; family Alytidae; genus Discoglossus; species Discoglossus pictus. The sequence continues at coordinate 19,793,497 of CM050172.1, forward strand.
AAACCCTTAATACAGTTCTCAGTCCAACTAATCAGTACCATGATTTCTTTATACATGAAAACATGGAATGTGGAAACGTCCAACGGAAAATCTCAGATGGGTTGGTGGAAATATCCTGGTATTTTCCAGCTGGCAGAGCGAATTTAGATACTTTCCCAGAATCCATTGCAGTAACCAATCTGCGTGGAGACCTGGAGTCTAACTGGACACAGTTCAGCTTTTTATCACAGGTATCATCAGCGGTGTTTATATTTGTGGAAAGTCTCAGTGAGAGAGAATTCCAGCTTTTATCAAACTGTAGTAACTCGGAAACAAAGTATTGTTTCATAATTAGTCCTAGTAATGGAAAACGTGTAAGTAATGAGACGCTAAGATTCCTGAAACAGTTGGTTCCTTTGCTAAAAATTGACCCAAGGTATATATTGAGAAAAGACAGAATTGCTAATGATGCAGAACTAAAAAACAAAATACATGGAATTATCAATAATGTGTTGAATGACAGGCCTAAATCCATTAATCTGGAACATATGTCAGAGATGGCGTATAATCTCGGCATTCAGGTGGATGAGAGCTCTGAAAAATTGCAAGAAGCAAAGACATGCGCCATAGAAATTACTAATGAGATACAAGATGTGGTGCTGTATAAAAAGGAAACACTGAAACTACAAGGAGACCTGTGGAGACAGTTGTCACAAACAGAGAAAGAAATGTGCAGAATGAGAAAACAAGGAGATAAACCTGGAGAAGAATATAAAGATGAGTTAAGACAGCGACTTTCAGAGCTACATAGGAAACAATATCAGCAGGACCTGCCAAGTGGTATGATGAAGTTTATATCTGCAATTACTCATTTGTCTCACATAGAGAAATGTTATTTTCTAAAAATGATAAAATTGGAACTTGACAAAATAGCTAGAGAGAGTCTGACTGCCTTAAAGTCTGAATACACAATACAATGTATGGACAGATTAAATAACCAGGGAGAATTAATACAGCTAGACAAGAAAATAACTGACAGCTCTTTAAGAGTTGAACACTTTCTGCGTGAGTTGGGGCAGTTTTATGAGGCTGAATACTTCATGGTGACACAAACACAAATAAAACAATTTACCAAACTCCCAGGAATAGCTGCAGATCTCCTATTGGATGGATTCCCATTGGAGCTGATTGATGGAGATGCCTCCAACATCCCCCTACAGTGGATAACAGATGTCCTGACTGAGTTAGATAAAAAGACAGGAGGAGGAGGTAGAATGAGAGTAATAACTGTGCTGGGTGTGAAGAGCACAGGGAAATCCACTCTTCTGAATACCATGTTTGGTTTGCAGTTTCCTGTGGCCAGTGGACGGTGCACACGAGGAGCCTTCATGACTCTTATTAAAGTAAAAGAGAAGTTCCAGGAGGAGCTTGGATGTGACTTTATTCTGGTGATAGACACTGAAGGTCTAAAAGCTCCTGAACTGGCTTCCCTGGAACACAGTTATGAGCATGACAATGAGCTGGCAACTCTAGTCATTGGGCTGAGTGACATCACCATAATAAACATGGCCATGGAAAATACAGCAGAAATGAAAGATATTTTACAGATTGTGGTCCACGCATTTCTTAGGATGAAAGAAATAGGAAAGAAACCCAACTGTCAGTTTGTGCATCAGAACGTGAGTGATGTGTCTGCTCATGTCAACAATATGAGGGACAGAAAGAAACTCCTGGAACAGCTGGATGAAATGACAAAGATAGCGGCAATAATGGAGAAAAAGAGTGGGATCACATCGTTCAGTGATGTTATGGACTATGACTTTGAGAAACACAACTGGTACATCCCTGGACTCTGGCAAGGTGTTCCACCCATGGCTACAATAAACGGTGGTTACAGTAAAAATGTTTCTGCACTTAAAAAATATTTATTAGATTTTCTTAAAAGCCTTCAAGTCTCTAACAAGTCACAGAATATCCATGAATTTAATGAATGGCTAAAAAGCTTATGGAAGGCTGTGAAACATGAAAAATTCATTTTTAGTTTCAGAAACAGCCTTGTGGCCGAAGCTTACAACCATCTGTCTATCAAATACTCACAGTGGGAATGGGCCTTCAACAAACAAGTGTACAACTGGCTGATTAAGGCAGAGACAAGCATTAAGAATCAAACAGCAGATAAACTAGAAAATGAAGTGAGCGTGCTTAAGGAAGATCTTTATCGTGTGCTGTTAAAGGAGGAGAAAACAATGGCAGACTTATTAGAAAAGTATTTTGAGAGTGGAACTGAAAATGTGAATCTTATAGAAAAATACAGAGAAGATTTCTTCATAAGTGTGTCATTCTTAAAGAAGGAACTTGAAAGAAACACACTTACCAAGATCAATGAGGCTGTCAGAATCCGTAAAGGGAAGTATGAGATTCAGAGAATCCAGGATAAATCCCAGAGATTAATTGAGAAGAAAGTCACTGATCTTCTGGGAAAATGCAGAATGCAAAACTGTAAGTTAAATGAAGAAGAAATAACAAATGAATTTGAGAACATGTGGCAGAAGACATTGTCAGAATTACAAACAGGAGATCTAGAGAGACGAAATGTCAAGCAAGTAATGCTAGATCAGCTGAGAAATGACATGGGCAACAAAGGAGGGGCAATAAATGAAGCTTTACTCAATGTGAGAACCTTAGAGGAATGTGGGCAAACTGATTTTAAGGTGGACAAGAATTCTGTAGAAACCTCCTGGCTATCACTTGGTCATAACAAAATGTACATTAGCAAAGATTGTTATAACAAAATACAAGACTTTGCTGACTCATTAATAGATCAATGCAATGCATATGTTACACAGAAGGAAAACACAAAGGAGGATTATGATGAAACATACAGTCTAGAACTGTTACAGATGATAAACACAAGTCTCCAAGAGGAATATGTTAAGACACTTCACATTACTTCTTTGTTTCAGATGCAAATCAAGCTTTTTATTTTTAGAAGAGCAGCTCCCATGTTTCAAAAGATGCATAATAACTTTATTCAAGAGAATGACCCCAAAATCTGCCTAGAAAAGCTAAAACCTCATTTTTTTTTTATCTTTCAAAATATTTTTCATGAGAAACATGAATGTTAGCAGAGGGCCAAGAGTTTCTGTAAGGACTGTCTAAAGCCGGCAATGACACCAAAAATGACTTAAAAATTATGAAATTACAACATTATTTGACAATAAGAAGTTCGATATCAACCTATGTGTAATTAAGAATTATGTTGTTTTATTATGTTTATAAGGCAAGATATCGAGTAACACACAGCCCAGTACTCAAGGGGTTAATACATGTCAGGGAAACACATTGCCTTAGGAAAAATGTTTCTAATGCAATGTATATGTTATTAAAACTAAATACACTCATTTTTATATACTGAAGCTATTATTACAATTGTCACATCTATTTAATGTTATAAAATTAAAATAATTAAAATATAATATATTTATATTTAAATGTATTATGGTTCCTTGCCGCAGTTACAGCACTAGGTTTTGCTCATTATAATAATCATGACATTCACATTTTCTATTGGCTCCTAGAGCCGTTTCTCAACTGTAAAGCTTGGTTAGGTTACGCTCTACACTAAAATCTCTTGCGGCAAAGGATGTGGGCTGCGAGCCGTAATGTGGGGTTTAAAAGATTAACATAAACGTGTAACAAAAGGGAAAGAAAGCTCCCGCAGCTGATTTATGGGTGTGCTGCAGTTTACACCTCCCAATTTACATAGGGCCCTATGTTGGGAGGATCGTGGATCTCCAAGCTCATATTACCACGCTTGGTGGATTTGAACTAAAGTAAAATTAAAATCTTGTCCGCTGTCAGTGACCCATGTCTGGCTGCCTCCAAAAATAAACAGCCCTAAATCTCTAGGATGTATTCTGAGATGTTTTTCTCCATAGGATATAGTAAATCAAGTAATAACACCAGAAGCACTTGAGATTCTTAGTATCCCCCAGTGTTTTGATTGTCTCCTTACATGATAGAAATGATAAACTTGATCTTTTTTCCCTGAATTCATTGAGTAGTTTTCCATTTTTTAAAAGAACTAACATTTTCCAACAACCCATATACTTCCTGCCTCATCTCTTTTGTAACTATTTTAAGATTATTTTTAAAAACCATGGAAAATCATCTTGTCATAAGCTAAAAGTGTTAGATCCCAAGGACCCTCTCCACGTTATCTTACCAATCAGCACAATTATTTTCTCTACAATCTTTCTATCATGGAACATGTCTGTCTCACATGCATAAATGTGACTGTTTGACCACAATACCTCTAACATATGTTTATTTTATATGTAACATCCTTTTTGATGTCTTGGAAGGACGGCCTCCAAATGTTTCCTCAGTTGTGACTGTCAATACCGTTGAATAAAATAATAAAAATGATTTTTCAAAAATGATTACTTTTTAATTTTCTAAAAAATCAATAAATAATATGGTTTAATTAACACAATTTATGTGTTAACATTTTTTGCACTTAAATCAGTAAATTGTTCAGTTTTAAAAAGCATATTAAGCTATTTACAAACATGTATAAATAAAATATATAACTTATTGTATATAGATATTAAGTGGAGTGTGATAGCTCTTATAACAAGTATCCGCATATAGAGCTAATTTGCAGAAAAATGTAGATTCTCATTGAACGCTTTTGCCCTCAGCCCAATTAACACATTTGGTTTGTTTATAAGCCCAAAACAGAAATCCAGTGATGTATTGCAAGGTCATTTAAACTCCTTATGTATAATGAAGGTATTTAGGATTGCTGAATACCCAAATGACAAAATATTATAGTAATAACATGTATTTTATGTAACATTTTTTATTTAAATTGATATAGTATAACATTTATCAAATTATCAAATAGATATATTTTGGGTATATAATGATATTATCTAAGGAATTTTATAAAATAAAAAAAAAACATTTTATCTCTCTGATGTGTCTGCTGATGATAATAATATTAGGGACAAAAATAAGCTTCTGGAGCAACTGAATGAGATGACAAAAGTAGCTGCAAAGATGGAGAAAAATAGTGGAATCACAACATTTAGTGATGTAATTGACTATGATCTTAAGAAACACAACTGGTGCATCCCTGGACTCTGGTAAGATGTACCACCAATGGCAACTATAAATTCAGGTTACAGTAAAAAATAGTTTGAACTGAAAAAGTACTTATTTAAATGTATAAGAGACAGATCCAAGGGCTAGAAGGTGAGTAAACACCTGCCCCCCAATACATTAAATATAGTTAGTGAAACAGTTGGACCCCCTCCTAGACCCTCAGTGATGTTGCTATGCTTAACTGGCCATAGTCCATAAAGAACTCTGCTAATATTCAATGCTTGGGCTGTGAAAACAAACACAGATATTTTGTGTGATTTAGTTGTGTTTTCTCTTTTCTTCCACTGCTGAGTGGTAAACACAACAGAAGACTGACTATACTGCCATCTATTGGCTTTACAGAAAATAACAATTCCTAAAAACACACTGACATCTATTGACTTGGAAAAATACTTTCCTGAAACACCACTTCCATATAAATTCCCTATATAATGCAGAGTCTTTGATTGCAATTTAGGTTTTGGATAAATGATCCCTGCTCATTTTTACACAGTCACATTGTTCTGATGCTTTTACAGACATTGGTGCTGTGACATGGCCATTACTGGCTGCCAGTTAAGGTAACTCACATTTGACTGCCATTTATTGGTCATCAAGCAGGGAGCAGCCTACTGAACTAGCTATAAATGTGCATTCAAAATAAATTACATCAGAAACCCCTCAAACACAGATTATTATTATTGTTTATTTATAACGCGCCAATATATTCCGTAGCGCTGTACATAAGTTAAATTCCAGACAAGATAAATACAAATGAATACATAGCAAAACAAGGAGGGCCCTTTCTCTGAGCTTGCTATCCAGTGTCCATGGTGCTTTCCCCAAAACACATTGCAGGTGATACTCTTTTTTAAAGAGATGCATTCTTAGTGAGGTTTTGTATGTTTTGAGGCAGGAGGATAATCTGGTGAAGCGAGGCAAGGAGTTCCAGAGAATATGGGCAGCACGAGCAAAGTCCTGAAGGCAAGAGTGAGAGGAGGTGACAAGAGTTGTAGAAAGAAGAAGGTAATTATCAGAACGAAGAGGGCGGGTGGGGAAGTATTTGGAGATTAGAGCAGAGATGTAAGGGGGAGCACTATTGCTGAGGGCTTTCTATGTTAGAATCATGATTTAAAATGTTATTCTAGAGGCTAAGGGAAGCCAGTGGAGAGATTGACAGAGAGGTGATGCCAACATTGAACGTTGTGTACGGAAGATGAGTCTAGCAGAGGCATTTATAATGGATTGAAGTGGAGCTAGTCGGGTGGTGGGTAGGCCAACAAGAAGCGAGTTGCAGAGATGATGAGAGTGTGTATTAGGATTTTAGTGGTGTTTTGTGTAAGATAGTGGCAAATTCTGGAAATGTTTTTTAGATAAAGAAGACAAGATTTATTTAGTCCTGCAGTGGAGGTATTTGTCAAAACGGTGACAAATGATGTAGAGAATCTTGTATCAACCAACAAAAGCAACATGACAAAGGAAGAACATAAGGCACTCAAGGAATAAATGAATGACAAGATGTTGTACTTAAACCTTCGGTCAAAGGTGGTAACATACTGTAGTAATCTGGCCAACCAACATGTATGTGGACGAAGCTGAACGTTAGCTTAATGTCAAACACTGTTATGAACGCCTATTGGGTGACCCAACTGATGACTACATAGAATTATACAAAAAGATGATTGTACAAGGTAAAAAAGGTAACGCCATCAGTGGAAAATAATTCACTTTTCTGACGGTAGAGAATCCAAGAACAGCCACATTATATTTGCTGCATGTGCACAAAGACAAACATAAACCACCTGGGAGACCAATCATATCCGGTAATGGCAGTCTGTCTGAAAAAGCGAGCCAATTTTTGGACTCCAAACTTAGATAATTTGTTCTCAATTTACTGAGTTATGTCAGAGATACATGGATGTATTGGATGGATGTATTGAATAAATTAGATGGCATCACATTATCACCTCAATCATTACTAATTACGTGTGATGTTGAGAGTCTCTACACGTCAAAAGACCACAAGGCAGGTTGTGAAGAGACAAAATATTTTCTGAATATGGAAACCATCATGAACCAAAGAAAAAAACATCTTCCTCATCAGATTGCTCAAATTCATCTGGCATCATAACTATTTCGTCTTCAGTGACAGATTCTATTTACAAAGACGTGGGATGGCTATGGGATCTGTAGTAGCACCCATCTACGCCAATCTCTACCTAAGATGGTGGGAGAGAGAGTTGGTCTTCAACGATAACAGCGTAGTGTTCACTGAACATATATTACTATGGCTGAGGTATATAGATGACATCTTCATCATATGGGACGACACTGCCGAAAACTTTGACAAGCTCATACAAATGATGAATGACAATACCCTGAACTTGAGACTAACCCACACGATTGATCATGTGAAAGTAGATTTCCTTGACATCTCCTTCATTAAAGATGAGAAAGGATATATTAAAACAGATCTATACAGGAAACCAACTGCAACAAACAGCACCCAGTATTTCAAGAGTTCCCATTTTCCACCCACATTGAAAGAAGGAATTGTTCAGATATAACGACCTTTAAAACGAGACATGATGAACTAAAGAAGACTAAAGAGTTGTGGGTACAGCAATATGGCATTGAAGAGAGCCTATCAGAGGGCCCTTCATACTACCAGAGAGACGCTGCTACGCCCAAAGCCAAAAAACAGGAATGAAGGACCGACACGATTTATTGGGACTTATAGTGAAGACTGGAAAAACATTGCCCACATCCTAAATAAACACATCAACATTCTGAAAACTGATACAGTTATCAAGAAGTTTATAGGAAATGAAATACAGATGGGCTGGAGAAGATCAAAGAGTGTCAGAGACACTGTAGTACGCAGCCACTTTGTCCGAAGCAAGAAGAGACCACAGTCCTCACCAAATTGAACTTTTAGAAGTGGCAGATGTAAAGTTTGCCCATACATTACTAAAAGATTGGAGATGACTGACAGAACAGGCAGAAACATTTGTCTAAAAGGCATCTTCAACTGCGGATCACAGGGAGTAGTTTACTGTCTGGAATGTCCGTGTCCTTGCAGATATGTTGGTATAACCACACATGAACTCAAAAAGGGATTAGGTGAACATATATGAAATATATGTAATAGCCCTAAAGACATCATGAGTGGTAAAAAACTCACATCAGTAGCTAGACATTATAATGAATGCCACGAAGCAAAACCCCTGATCAAATGCTGTGTACTTCAGAAAATATCCCTTGGCATCAGAAGAGGCAATCTGGAACTTGAACTTCTTAAAACTGAGACCAGGTGAATAGCTATGCTAAATACCTTGTTTCCGAATGGATTAAATGAAAACAATAAATTTAGTGTATACCTCTGAACACACCAATGTAAATAATATTTCCCTTTTTCAACTCATGTGTATCTATAGCATAACGTAACACAATTTCAAAATCTAATCTCTTTGGACCATGTCAGCCTATCCTCTTATTGACAGATTAGCTGATTTGATATTTTCTTTGTGTCAGTTCTTTGCATACCTAATACATTTATGCACCTTTGCTCTTACAGGAAATCCACGAATACTGAATCTGAAAAACACTGATTTCAATTATTCATTTTTGTCAATAATTTACACAATAAAAGGCCTCTCCTGCTCCTTCAACGAGACTGATCCCAGTGGAAGCACAAATGCGAAACCTGCACGTCGGATTAGTTGTTGTTCTTGTCTCCCATTGTTGACATCACCATGCAGCCGTGCACTGCCTGAGACCACACACTTGCTGTTTACTGCAACACTGTCCAACAGAGTAATTATAAGGTAAGTAAAGTAGAGGGGACTAGTCCCAGACAGCCTAGTATAGGGTTTCTGAGTGTACACTTATCAGGGATAGGGGATAAATAGCGGGTCCCCCTAGTTACCAGCCTATTAGGGCAATTCCACAAAAAAATGCCTAGATAGGGCCACAAAGGTAAATCCTTGCCCCCTGCTATAACCACCTCTGCCAATACTCCTAAAAGTATTTATTACTGTATTTATAGACGTTATGACAATGTGCCAGTAATAATTAGGTATCTACCTGCTATGCAAAAAGGAATTGGTTGTACTGCATACTGTATATTGTCTGCACTTCTCTGACTTTTTGACTATACTGTGACTATTTTATATGTGACAGATATTCAGCAGCCAAATGACTGGCCAGTCCTGACAACCCTTTCCAAATCTTGCACTTTTATACATGGCCACTGGTGTAAATGGGAAACCATTATTTTACACGCCGATTCTTAACCCATGTATGTTTTCTTTTATATTATGTCTCAATAAATGTTACATTTTATCTTCAATAATAGATGGAGTTGGTCTTTATTTATCTACTAGCGAATTGCCCGTCAAAAAATGACGGCAATGAAATTGTAAGGTAGCTAATACTGTTTGGTGTATAATAATGAAAGATCTAATACATTAATAAATGAATATGTAATGCTGTTTGGTGTGTAATAATGAAATATATAATACATTAATAAATTAATATACTTTACCTATTTTGAAGCATTGTGTTGAAGAGCTGTCAATGTGTTTTGAGGTTGCTGCAGCATTAGTGGTGTGGAGCTGCTGTGTAAGCGTGCTGAATGTGTGCAGTGTAACACTGTGCGTGCGCGAGACGAAACCGTTAGCGTAGTGGTGTACTTTCGCATTGGCGTAAAATGGCGGGTTATCTGTGGTATGCGTCTTTGCGGATTATCCGGCGGTGCTTCGTGGTGTTTTTTGAGTTTCGTGTGGTGTTTTGCGAGTGTGTTGTGGTGTTTTTCGTGTTGAGAGTGCTGTAGCCTCGTTTTCGTTTTGTTCATCGGCCATTTTTTCTCTCGCTTAGCGATTTTATTAGTGTCTAAAGTGTTTTATTTTTATTTAAATGAAGGTGTAACTTGGTTTTTTGAGGTGCTGGATAGTTCCTCTTGCTGTAGGTAAGCTTTTTATGTGTGTGTTGTGTGTATTTATTGTGTTTTAAATGTTTGTATGTCAGCGTGTTGCGTCCGATGTTTGCGAGGTCGTAATGTCTGGTAACATTGCGTGTGTAGCCTCATTTTCGTTTTGTTCGGCGGCCATTTTTTCTGTCGCTTAGCAAATTTTTTAGTGTCTAAACTCTTTTATTTTGAGTGAAATGAAGGTGTAAGTTGCATTTTTGAGGTCCTGGATGCTACCTCTTGTAGGTAAGCTTTTTATGTATGTGCTGTGTGTATGTATTGTGTTTTGAATTTTGTAATGTTCGCGATTTGCGTCCGAGTGTTGCGAGTCCGTAATGTGTGTTAACGTGTGTCATATGTTGTTTGCGTTGCTCGTAAAATTTAGCGAGTGTCGTAATTGGTGTGTCGTGTTGTTTGCGTTGCGACGTGAAGTTTGCGAGGGTCGCAGTTGCGGGCATGGAGCGCTCCATGCCAGCAACTGAGGTCCTCGCTTCGCTTCGCTACGCGAGCCCGCAAGCGTTAGCAACAACTCGCATGCTCACAACTATATATGTGATTCCAAGATTTAGCATTTAATTACAGTTGTTTTGGGGGGAAGATACTAGTGAACAGAATTAAAAGGTGTCTGTAATTTACTCTCCTCTAACATATTCTTTAATATTTAGTTAGTGACTCTATGTGAAGGATGAAAGTTATTTCATACTGGTCTTACACTCAAGTTATATATTGTTTGCTTAATATCTCGCCAAAAAGCAAGTGATTCCTCAATAACACAGATACTGAAATTCAGTAATTTACAGAGCTGGGAACACCCAAGTCAATCTGCACAAAAAGTAATCCAACACTGCTACCTTGTGGAAAAAAATCATCATACATAGTACGAGTGATGCCACCCAAGGATTGACCTGGCTCTGTAGGGGGCTGGGGCGGGGGGGGGCACCCTGACCTGTCTGTAATACAGATGGAGTAATCATATACACCCAGAACATGCTGGGAAGAATGCTCTAACTCAGGACAAGTGACAGCCTATCAAGCCCAATCCATGTTATGATTGAACTGCTCAGATACTGCATACTGCAGGGTCTCTAGTACAGCAAAGCATGAAAATGGGGAAAACTAAGAGAGGTATGCAAACAAAGTGCATCATTACTTACCACATAGGACCTCCAGAAGCAAACCTTACTCCCACCCATGCTTCCCAATCAGGGCTATCAGATAATTCAGACTCTGAGGGGCAACCGGTGGCCACACCCCGACAACATATGCATCTTTCAACCGAATCCATGGCAATGATTGAGGAAATGTTATGACCCATTTAGCAAAGACCGTTGATTCTCCTAAAAAGGACATTAGTGATTTGGGATAAGGAACTTAACTGCTTGAGGAAACCTCGGGTCATTTAACATAGAATAAATGTTTAGTGCACCGGAAGGCTTTCTCTGTTCTATCGAATAGGAGATTATCCAGTTCCAATTGACATTTATCAATCTTTCAACGCAAATAGGCTGTGGCATTGAATTGATTCTGTTGTTCTAAATTCCCTAATGCCTCCATGAGGTACAATTCTTTTTGCTTACATTGCTTCCTATAAACTGATGTAAATGTTATACAAGTTCCTCTCACGAATGCCTTATGGGAAACCCAGGTCCATCCATTTCCCACCTCTGTGAGAGATTTCAGATCAAAGTATTATTGTAGATGTTTGGACATCTGTTCTTGTATGGAGGGAATTGTGAACAATAACTCATTAAATTTTCACCCATATGGGAGTCTAAGGTGAGATCCTAATTTTAAAGTTAACAGGACTGCAGAATGATCTGACCAGGTGCAGGGGATAATTTTAGCATTGTTGAAGGAGTCAAAAAGAGATGAGTCGATTCATAAGGAATCAACACATGAATACGACCCATGAGTACTGTATATGAATAATAAGTATACTCTCTTGACCGGAGGTGGTGTCTGTTGTGGAAAAATCATTCTCACATACCACTTCTTACTCTGAAACCTAGGCATGACACCAAAAAATGTATTAAAAAAAAAAACGTGATCAGCAACAAGAGAACATTCAAAATGGCTGTTACTGACTGAATGTCTGCTGACTACTAATATAAATATATACAGACAAAGCTTTTATAATGGCTTACATAAGACAATGAAATAATCCATCTTTCCCCCATCTAGCTACATGGCATAACCCACTAGCAACCAATTACAGTTTATTTATATATGATATCCAATAAGTATATAACACATACTTTGGTAAAATCTGTGCGTATATCTACTTTATATGATACACTTGTGTGCAGTAAATAACACTTATTAGACCTTGGGGATGACCGAAAATACATATTTTTTATGTCTAAGAGCTTGTGTATGGTCTCTAACTGAAACTTGCTATGTCATGCAGATTTAACTATTTCTGATCATATATCTTCCAAAAATAGAAAATACTGGTTTCAAAGCTTACATTCCAGCCAAATATCACACTAACTAGAAAGAGTGCTCATTTTATATATATACGCGAAAATTGTAAGAATATTTGTATCTTTTCCCCAACACCCCCCCATGACAATGAAAATTGTCATCAAAAGGAAAAATTTCTCACATCTAGCTAAACAATAAAAAGATAAACATATTAGGAAGTAGAGGTAAGATCTTCAGACTGGCATTTAAAGAAACTCTAGGTCTCTAAAAATATTCAGTCAGATGAGCTTCCTACAACATGGAGATATTAGATCTTATCTCATGGCGTTCTTTGCACCTTTTACCTTTATACATTCCCAACAAGAAGATTTCAAAAGAAAAACATAATTATACATAGAACATTAATATACATAATAATAACGCAATTTTAATAAACCAATATGATCCATGGAATAATATAAAAGTATTTCAATAATGGAATCCATAGCGTAAAGTTCGCAGTACAGATATTAAAGTCTGTTGAATGAAAGATTTACAATTAGTGATTATAAAGCACAAGCAAAAAAAAATCTAATCTTTATAGTAAAACAATAAATCCACGAAAACAAGGGAGCACCTGTTTGACGAAATCCATATAACAAAGAAAGAGTCCAATGTAGTGGATTAAAACATCCACATGTGCGGCTATATGTTACCAAGAAACAGTCCAGATTGCGGTGCCATAGATATAAAAGTCCAGATATGTAAAATAAAATACAATGGTTGATGCAGAGAAAATAGCCCCACTTAATTCTTCAACCAATTACCAATAACTGGGCCATAGAAACATTTTTCCTTTATACTCATTGTCTTATGAGGCATTTAGATGATAGATGTAATTTATTAACCAATAAAGTTTTGCACTGATATTACTAATAACCCAGAGTGTATGCATGATAACATCTTCTTTCCCTAATTACCTTTCCTCATCAGATGTTAGTATGTACTAGAGCCTCGCAAGTTTATAGAATAATGTGCAAAAATGTTAAAAGTGAAACAATAGCAAAAAGGAAGACAGGTATAGTAAAGAGTAGAAAAAAAAGAAAGAAAATGACAACACAGTGAAAACATATCCTCATACAAACTTCACACAGGCCTAGTCTTACATATCACATGTAAGACTAGGTTCTTCTTTTTCCATACGATAAATGATAAACAGGTGGATCATTTTCTTCTGGATGGTGAGATTCTCTGGTCAAATCATGTGCAGATCTTCATGCAAAAGACAAGGAGTATGTGGTTTTCTGACAGGTCTTTACATCTTTTTTCTTTTGCAGCAGATATATGTATTAGCGTATTGTAACGTCAATGAGCAAGAGTTTAAATATATCCTTCATTGGGATGGGCCTTGATTTTAGGCATGATTCTCATATTCCTTTTCCTCCATGTCCTTAGGCAAGTGTGCGGTGTAGAATTGCAAAATTTCATATAGGTATTCTTTCTGGGTGATGGTCATGTCAATCCATTTCCGAAACCATACAACAACCACAAGTGAACAAAATGGCAAGCATGACACCGATTGAAGACTTCACAGAGAGTGCTATGCCTTTCCATCTTCCGAACCACGACTGAAGCCAGCTAGTGAATGGGTTTTCCATCACTCAATTTTCTGCTAGTTTATTTGACAGGGTGGTCAATCCCTCCAGGGCTTTGGTAACTGTCCCATCAGGTGTCGTATTATTAGGATGAAGGTGCAGCAGGCAGTGCCAAACATTTTACAAACACCTAGAAGCATGTCAAGGGCCATGCAGGTTTGCCACGTCATCAGACTTGTTTTATCTAGTTGTTCAGTCAAAATTTGTACTGCATCTCTTGTATAGTTCACACATCTTTGTTCGTTATAGTAGATTTAATATATCCAGTCAACATTCTTATTTATTGTTACGCACCAGGTGAACATGGATTCAAATTCTGCTGCAATTTTATTTCTGGCCTTGAACTTGTCTAGTAGTGCACGGGGTACTGCAATGGAGTCGAAGCTGCTACTCAAAGCTGCTACTTGGGGTGGATCTCTTCGATCGGGTCAAGGCCTTTGTGGATTTGTCCCTTAATTTGTTTTTGTGTATTCTCCTAGATCAGGGTAGGTTTTAGTATAATGGCAGCGATACAGATCAAAATTAGGATGGACTCTCATCCCACACTATCCTGGACTTCTGAAGGGGTGTCACAGTCTGTATTTGGGCATCATTCTGGGGATCCATTCCTGCTTCTCCAAGGTCCCTTTAATCTGTCTGAACATGGCAGTATCTTCACTGGGTTTGAGATGAGTGACCTTATTGGTTTCACTCCCCTTTGTAGCCAGACTTTGTGTAGCAGACAGGTGCTGGGTTACTCAGGTTAGCAGTTAGGTTCCCAGAAAGGTGCTGATAGAGGGACCCTCTTGCAGTGGGTCAGATGTATCCAGTAAGTCTTTTCTGCAATTTACACAGTTGTCGGGGTAGCCAACAAAGCTTGGTAAGGACCTTCCTACATGGCATCCATCCAGTTTTTCCTGATTTTAACAGATACTCATTCTCCTGGTTTAATCAGTTTAGGTATTTTCTGTTGTTCCTATATAAGGAGTCTCTTAGTCAGCAAACTCTGTATCTGTTGTCATCAGGATAGAGAGATTACTGAAAACCAACAAGAGAAGAAATTTGCAGTCTCCTGAAAGGGATAAACTTACATAAAATGACTGATCAAGATTTGATATTGCTTAATGCAGAGATTGTAGAGGAGGAGCTGGATTTAGCAATAACAGATTTAAAAATCTAAAAATCACCGGGTGCAGATGGGATCTTAAATCAATATTACAAAATATATAACTCAATATTGATCAAACCATTGTTGACAGCCTTTAATGAGCTTAAAGGAGAGGGTAGAATCCCAAGAGAGATGTTAGAGGCAATAGTAATAACTATTCCTAAGAGGCATAAGGATTTAACAAAATGTGAAAATTACAGGCCAATCTCTCTCTTAAACTCAGATATTAAGTTGTATGCTAGAATTTTGGCCATGAGATTGAACAAAGTGATAGGAAAGTAAATGCAATGGATCAAACTGGATTTATTCAAGGTAGGCAAGGGGTGGATAACACCAGAAAACTGTTGAATCTTATAACATACTCAGTAGCGAGTAAAACCCCAGCAACTTTCCTATCGCTAGATGCAGAGAAAACCTTTGACAGGGTCGGATGGGACTATATGGAGCTGACGTTACAAACATTTGGCCATGGAGAATTTGGGTCACAGGATATTGGAGCTCTATATACGGTCCCATCCACCTCTGTCGATGCTTTAAACCTGAGCAATTTTCTATCTCAAACAGTACGAGACAGGGCTGACCTCTGTCTCCTATTGTTTTTGTTCTCATGATGGAACCTTTGGCAGAGGCTATACATTGTGTGAATAATATAGTGGGTATTACAATAGGAAGGAATGTACATAAAATTATTACAACATTATTTGCAGACGACGTGGTTATCTCTTTGACGAATCCTGTTAAACCTCTTAAAGGACTGCGTGATCTGATAGAGATACAGTAAAATCTCAAATTATAAATTAAATATTACTAAATCAGAACTAATGGCAGTAAATATGCAAGGTAAAAAACAGGCAATTTAAAAAGCAACCTAAACATATAGCTGGCATTCAAATACCATAGCTCCTTTAGGTCTCACTTTTGATAGAGATATTAAATCGATGATACAAAAAAATTCGAATGATTTATTAATAAAAATGACAGAGAAGGTGACATCATGGAAGAACACACATCTTACTTGATCAGGCAGGATTATTACTGCAAAAATGTTTCTACTCCCACAGTTTAATTATTTGATCTGTTGTATTTCACTTTTAATTCCAAGCTATATATTAAAACAATTTCAGCTGTTATTAGAAAGGAAGAGTATGGCCAGGAGTTTTGAAAAATGGGGAATTTCCTATTCAATGCTTGAGACATACTATGAAACTACTATGAAACGCAATGGATGAGGATAGAATCACAAATGATGTTAAAAGGTGATTTGGACTTGATCATTTTTTTTAGAGAAACTCAATGAGAATTGCATCCTATACAAACTTCCAATTATTAACAGCTGTTGGAAAATGTGGGAAAAGTTAAATCTGAATAATGTGTTGATTCCCTTCCCTAGCTTACTGACTGCCTTGAGTAGTCTAGGTGTATTCTTTAGTATCCCATTATGGGCCCAAATATATCAAAAGATTTATATGTGGATGCAAGATTAATGACTTGGGAATGATTAAATAGGAGATCTGAGATTACAAATGAAGATTGGCTTCATTATAATAGATTGAGGTCCTGCTTGAAAAGTGTAAAACAATAAGCAGTAGATTTAAAAAAATATACTCCTTTTGAAAATCTAATTATATCCAATAACAATTCACATTTGATATCAAAATGTTTTTGAATTTTTTAAAATGAGGTATGAGGAAGAAAAAACTATTAAAATACAGTCGTGGGAAAGGGACTTAAAACTAGTATGTACAAATAAAGTATGGTTCAAAGCAACATCATTTGTGAAGAGGTATATAAAGCATGCAGTGTTTAGAGAGGTACATTTTAAACTACTTAACAAGTGGTATATTGTACCAACAAAATTGTATCAAATTACAAATGATAATAATCAGAAATTTTGTCGGAGAGAATGTGGATATATAAAAGCACATTTTCACATCTGGTGGGAATGCGAGTTAATACAAAAAATCTGGCAGGATTGCTTCACACAGATCTCAAAAAGAGTGAAAATCAAAATACCCTTAGATCCTGCGATGGCATTATTCTATATTTTTCCACCTGAGTTCACTCTGGAAATGAAGGCTTTTATAATTCAGATTTGCACAGTGATAAAATGGCTCATATTTTCATATTGGAAGCAAGCCAAGGCTCCAAATTGGTCGGAAGTTAAAAGGGTGGTTAATAGAAATAGAGAATTTGAAAAAGATGTTCTTTCGACCAATCAAACAAACGGTCAACTGGAAGCTATGGGATAAACATTTTCAGTAAGTACTTTTTGGACAATTAATGGCTAAATGATGAAATTAATAAATAAAAACTGGGGAATTTGTGCAATAGAAGCAATGTACGGGTTTATAAACTCAAATGCTTAATACTTAAAATAGAGTATCTATTTACCCTTGTGAAGGAAATAATAACATAAAGAGGTTCCAGAAGAAAGGAGAAGTGGATACAAATGTTAAGAATTAATTATGCTACATTGTGTGTTTATGCTCTTCGTTATGTAATCAGGATGTATTGTGATTTTTTTTGCTCAAATAAAAAAAAGAAAAAAAAAGGATAGGTACTTGGTAGATACTTTCTCTCATCATATATCAGGGCACACTTGTTTTGTCCATCTGCACAGGCACGTACTCGCTGTCATCTTCTTCTGTGGTATGCAAGTGTGACAAAAATCCATACATACAAGAAACTTCCATACATCTTTTAACTAGACATCCACACATCATATACACTTATCCTAAAATGTCTCTAACTGTAACACAAATTTAACATATGCATAACTCTGTAGTAAACAAGGGGTGATGTAAACTAAAATTAATTAAGTGATAATGCAAATCATGCAAAGCTAATAAACATATGAAATACTTGTAAAATATATAATCAACCATTATTTTTTACTCGTGCTAAAGCATCAAAAATCATCATTAAGATAGTTTCAATACTACTAATTATGTCTCTATAAGTGATAAGACATTACTTGATTTATCTTGCAACAGTTTGTATATTTAAAAGGAAATTGCTAATTTATTACGGTCAGTATACATTTACTAATAAAGCTCTAAAATATTTTCTTAACTCATAATGTAATCCACCTCGTATCATATTTCTGTCTTAGAGGCTTGGAAATACCTTGAAAAGATTTTCACAATTGTTTACTCATTTGTACCATGGCAATCATCTGAGCTGAGGATGGGCCTGGCGGAATAGATGTCACAATATTATAGTGAACAACATGAATAACATGAATAAGCAAAACATAACACATAACATAATTTCACCTTTTTAAACCTTAAAAATAATTAATTCTATTTAACAGATACTTTTGCACCTTAATATTATTCTTAAAAAAAATGTACTGAACAACTACTATATCTCAGAAGAGATATA
Source organism: Discoglossus pictus (assembly GCA_027410445.1). Taxonomy (NCBI): domain Eukaryota; kingdom Metazoa; phylum Chordata; class Amphibia; order Anura; family Alytidae; genus Discoglossus; species Discoglossus pictus. Next base: position 19,812,182 of record CM050172.1, read on the forward strand.
TTGGGCATTTACAAAAAGATTCTGGCAGAAAGGAACAGTTTTGTTTCTACTAAATTTTCTGTACATAGCCTGGAATTAGAAACTAAGGGCCCTATTAAATTCGAGCTGCGCATGAAATCGTATCTCGCAAAGGCAGTTTTACTGCTGTTTGCGAGTACCGAATCTCTCGCAGCCTGCTTTGCGATATGACTGCGAGAAAATGGCTGAGAATAGGCTCCGAGAGAGCTACGTAGCCTTAAATCTATGCATGAGTCTCGCATATCGTAAGAGTCCCTACGTGGACAAAAAGTCCACGCAAGGGATCCGAAAGCCTCTAGGTGCTGCCTCGGAACAGCCCGAGACAGCCGTGTGAGGCTCCGCCCTGCACCCTATACACATCCCCATGCTGCAGGGGTCTCTATCAGGACCCCTGCAGCACCCCCACATTAACCCCTTGCAGCGGGGGTCCCCGATCTGCATAGATCAGGCCCCCCGCTGCATTTAAAACTTTTAAATTCCCCGCCGCGGCTCCTTAAAGGGGCCGCGGCACACTATTACCCAATCCCGGCCGCGGCACTTAAAATTAACCCCCCTCTATGCTGGGGGTCCCCATCGGGACCCCCGAAGTGTCCCCACATGAACCCATTGCAGGGGGGGTCCCCGATCTGAATAGATCAGGCCCCCCGCTGCATTTAAAACTTTTAAATTCCCCGCCGCGGCTCCTTAAAGGGGCCGCGGCACACTATTACCCAATCCCGGCCGCAGCACTTAAAATTAACCCCCCTCTATGCTGGGGGTCCCCATCGGGACCCCCGAAGTGTCCTCTTATAAACCCCCTGCAGCGGGGGGCCCCGATCGGCACCGATCGTGACCCTGCTGCAATTCAATTTTAAATTTCCCGCCTCGCGGGTCCTCAAAGGACCGTAAAGGTCCTGAAAGGACTCGCACTAAAAATATTAACCCCAGGCAACTATAATTACCCCATTAACTCATGGTGGTCAATAGAGACCACCATAAGGCCTAAATTAACCCATTAACTCATGATGGTCAATACAGACCACCATAAGGCCTAAATTAACCCATTAACTCATGATGGTCAATACAGACCACCATAAGGTCTAAATTAACCCATTAACTCATGATGGTCAATACAGACCACCATAAGGCCTAAATTAACCCATTAACTCATGGTGGTCAATAAAGACCACCATAAGGCTCTATTTAACCCATTAACTCATGGTGGTCAATACAGACCACCATAAGGCTCTATTTAACCCCATCAGTCCCATAAGGGTATATTATTACAATTATGGGCCTGTTACAACCCAACATTAACCACATAAGTGCCTTGATGGTCCTCAAGGACCATCATGACACTAACTACAAACACTACACTATAACCCCCAATAAACCATTTAATCTAAACTAACCCCCCTATACACTAATCTATTAACACTTACACTACCTACCTACACTACCTACCCCCTAATAAACCTCCCCAACACTCTAATTACAAAAAAAAACAACCTACAGTACAGAAAACAAATAAACCTACAGTACAGCAAAAAAAAAAACTACAGTACAGCAAAAAAAAAACTACAGTACATAAAATTAAAAAAAATTACAACCCCACCCCCCACTACAGAAAATAAAAAAATTACACACCTGAAAAGGAAAGACAGATAAACACAATACAATACATACATATAATACATTACATACATTAGATACAATACATGACATTACATATAATATATTAAATATAATATATTAAATATAATATATTAAATATAATACATTACATACTTTACATACAATACATGACATTACATATAATATATTAAATATAATATATTAAATATAATATATTAAAGATAATATATTAAATATAATACATTACATACATTAGATACAATACATGACATTACATATAATATATTAAATATAATATATTAAATATAATACATTACATACATTACATACAATACATGACATTACATATAATATATTAAATATAATATATTAAATATAATATATTAAAGATAATATATTAAAAATAATACATTACATACATTAGATACAATACATGACATTACATATAATATATTAAATATAATATATTAAAGATAATATATTACATATAGTCCAAATCAAATACCCCCTATCTATCTAACATACAATCTATTTAATTTAAAAAAAATCCTAACTATATCAAATACATCCCCCTATCTATCTAATATACAAAAAATCCTAACTACATACACAGACCCTAATTCTAAAATAAAATAAAATAATTACAGTCCTAACTACATACACAGACCCTTATTTTAAAATAAAATAAAATAATTAGAGTCCTAACTACACAGACCCTAATTCTAAGCTAAAATCAATAAATTAAGGCCACTTACCTTTAAGATATTGCTTCAGATCACTAACCTATGGGTCAAACAAAAAAAAAAATTAGTACAAAACATTAACATCCAATAAATAAACATTCTATACATTCTAAATAATATACTCACCTTTACAGCATGTCCCGTCACTGTTTAGCTCTTCCGGCGCGGTCCTGTTAAAAAAAAAACACAATACATGAATACATTAATACAATATATCAACAATAAATAAAATACACATATAAACATCTAAATATACATTTAACTTACCTCCCCGCGATGTCCCCGGTCTTCTCTCCTTCAGCCCCGGCTGGGCCGCGGAACCATCCGCGCTCTAAAAAAAAAAAAAAAAAAAAAACCTAACGGAGGTCTGCACTGGCAGCCCTCCCCGATGCTAATGAACCTCCCAGAGTCGTTTCCGGGAGGAAATTGGCATTGTCGGCTTGTGATTGTGTAGTTAGGACTGTAATTATTTTATTTTAGAATTAGGGTCTGTGTATGTAGTTAGGATTTTTTGTATATTAGATAGATAGGGGGATGTATTTGATATAGTTAGGATTTATTTTAAATTAAATAGATTGTATGTTAGATAGATAGGGGGTATTTGATTTGGACTATATGTAATATATTATATGTAATATATTATATTTAATATATTATATTTAATAAATTATATGTAATGTCATGTATTGTATGTAATGTATGTAATGTATTATATTTAATATATTATATTTAATATATTATATGTAATGTCATGTATTGTATCTAATGTATGTAATGTATTATATGTATGTATTGTATTGTGTTTATCTGTCTTTTCTTTTCAGGTGTGTAATTTTTTTATTTTCTGTAGTGGGGGTGGGGTTGTAATGTATTTTTTTATTTTCTGTAGTGGGGGGTGGGGTTGTAATGTATTTTTTTATTTTCTGTAGTGGGGGGTGGGGCAGTAATGTATTTTTTTTTCTGTAGTGGGGGGTGGGGTTGTAATTTTTTTTTCTGTACTGTAGTTTTTTTTGTTTTCTGTACTGTAGGTTTTCTTTTTTTTGTAATTAGAGTGTTGGGGAGGTTTATTAGGGGGTAGGTAGTGTAGGTAGGTAGTGTAAGTGTTAATAGATTAGTGTAGAGGGGGGTTAGTTTAGATTAAATGGTTTATTGGGGGTTATAGTGTAGTGTTTGTAGTTAGTGTAATGATGGTCCTTGAGGACCGTCATGGCACTTATGTGGTTAATGTTGGGTTGTAACAGGCCCATAATGGTAATAATATACCCTTATGGAACTGATGGGGTTAAATAGAGCCTTATGGTGGTCTGTATTGACCACCATGAGTTAATGGGTTAAATAGAGCCTTATGGTGGTCTGTATTGACCACCATGAGTTAATGGGTTAATTTAGGCCTTATGGTGGTCTGTATTGACCACCATGCGTTAATGGGTTAATTTAGGCCTTATGGTGGTCTGTATTGACCACCATGAGTTAATGGGTTAAATAGAGCCTTATGGTGGTCTGTATTGACCACCATGAGTTAATGGGTTAATTTAGGCCTTATGGTGGTCTGTTTTGACCACCATGAGTTAATGGGTTAATTTAGGCCTTATGGTGGTCTGTATTGACCACCATGAGTTAATGGGTTAAATAGAGCCTTTTGGTGGTCTGTATTGACCACCATGAGTTAATGGGTTAATTTAGTCCTTATGGTGGTCTGTATTGACCACCATGAGTTAATGGGTTAATTTAGGCCTTATGGTGGTCTGTATTGACAACCATGAGTTAATGGGTTAATTTAGGCCTTATGGTGGTCTGTATTGACCACCATGAGTTAATGGGTTAAATAGAGCCTTATGGTGGTCTGTATTGACCACCATGAGTTAATGGGTTAATTTAGGCCTTATAGTGGTCTGTATTGACCATCATGAGTTAATGGGTTAATTTAGGCCTTATGGTTGTCTGTATTGACCATCATGAGTTAATGGGGTAATTATAGTTGCCTGGGGTTAATATTTTTAGTGCGAGTCCTTTCAGGACCTTTACGGTCCTTTCAGGACCTGCGAGGCGGGAAATTTAAAATTGAATTGCAGCAGGGTCACGATCGTTGCCGATCAGGCCCCCCGCTGCAGGGGGTTTATGTGGGGACACTTTGGGGGTCCCGATGGGGACCCCCAGCATAGAGGGGGGTTCGTTTTAAGTGCCGCGGCCGGGATTGGGTAATAGTGTGCCGCGGCCCCTTTAAGGAGCCGCGGCGGGGAATTTAAACGTTTTAAATGCAGCGGGTGGCCTGATCTATGCAGATCGGGGACCCCCCCTGCAATGGGTTCATGTGGGGACACTTCGGGGGTCCCGATGGGGACCCCCAGCATAGAGGGGGGTTAATTTTAAGTGCCGCGGCCGGGATTGGGTAATAGTGTGCCGCGGGCCCTTTAAGGAGCCGCGGCGGGGAATTTAAAAGTTTGAAATGCAGCGGGGGCCTGATTGTTGCCGATCGGGGACCCCCGCTTCAAGGGGTTAATGTGTGGGGGCTGCGGGGCTTCCTATGGACCCCTGCAGCAAGGTGTTCATGTTAGGACACTTCGGGGGTCCCAATGGGGACCCCCGCATTGAGGCGGGGTTAATTTATGGTTCCCGGGGGGGCGGGGGGGGGGGGTTGGAGTACCCCCCACGGCAGGGCTTATGTGGGGGACTGCCGCGGAGGTCCCTTTTAGGACCCCCGCAGCACTTGATGAGGAGTGGGAGCCTGCGATATCATCTCGCAGGCTGTCACTCCTCATGTACATTTACGCAGTGTTGATACGTACGGCCCTGCTGCGTAGCTCATACGTTGCTCGCAGCAGGGCTAATTTAATAGCATTGTAAGTTGGAGAAACTTTGCAGTACGTAGGGCTTAAGTAGAAGCCTCTTATTTACGAGGCTGGAATTTAATGAGGCCCCATGTGTTCTGAAAACATTGGATCTTGGCCAGTATAGCTGTATAATGAATAAATAGCATACAGTTTCAATGAATTTAATATATTTTGCACATTATATGCTTTTAAACAGTTTTTTTTATTGTAATATAACCTTAAAAATCTTTTCTTTAGATTTTTTTTTACCAATTACTGTATTTAGTTGCAACTAATTTTCACAAATATCAACCTTTAAAAACAAAAAAAAGGTATAAAAAAACACAAATATTAAAACACAAATATTAATCTGAAATTTATCAGATTTCAGGTTTTATATTTTCTGTAAGCAATTTTATTACACTGTTGGTCAGATTTAGTCGACAAAATTTGCTCAAAAATGCAACAATATTACTTGTGCACCGGTTTCCTATATGAATACCAATATTCAGCGTACACCATTCTAGGAGATCAACAACCAATCTCCTCTATCAAGCAACACAAATTCACATGACAATCAAAACATACATGACGTCCTCACACATAGATAGATGTCAATCTAGCTCACACACTTCGAAACACTGTAAACATATGTTCAAACACACTTAACAATAACACAGAACAGAGGACAAGTCTTCCTTGTCCTCAATTTCTCACACAGCACTTACTGCACACAGTACTCACAGTACTCACATTCACATACATGGGCCCAATTCATTCGTGGTTCACTCCTTCAGCCTTTTTGATTTACTTCAACGCCATTTGAAATTAAAGTAGCAAATTTTAATTCCTTTGTCAATCCGTCAATCAGCACCACTATGCAGAACCCAGTCTAGACATTACTCACCTTTCTATTGAGGCTCACCTGTATTATCCTTTATTTACCCTATCGACTTCCTAGGGAGGTTCACCTTTTTAATCTTTATTATCTTTATCGCCTTTCTAGCGAGGCTCACCTTTTTTTCTCGCCTTTAATTAGGAAGGCTCAGATCTGTTACGCTATATCTATCTTAATTAAAATCTACAGCGTTTATTAAAATAATACCTTGTCAGGTATTTCATCTAAATCAATTCTACGTTATATTCACTTCAACCACAGTATCTGATATTATAAAAAAAATATATATATACAGGGACACATTGAACATCTCCAAACTCTGTACTTCACATTTTAAACAAGACCACCCTTTTTTTTCAGCTGTCATTTGCACTTCAAACCCCTCCTCTCATTTGCTCCTGGCAGCTCTATAAGAGGTTGGATCTTCTGACATAGGCTGTGAGGTGTCAAAAGTGGAGTCGGAAGGAGTGGGTCGGTCATTAGGCATGACGTTCTCTACGTCACTAAGCTCCACCCACTTGGATGGGGCTAGCTTCAACACTCTTTTTGCTTTCCGACTGTTCCAGCAGTACTACTGTATAGTCATTGGCTTCAATGTACTCCTTCCACACTCCACCACCGACTTCTATTACAGAGTCCTATGTGAGGTTTTAAGCCTGCTCCCCCACTTTCTCCACTTGGAACACATAATTTCCACAGAAAAAAAAAAAAAAATTCTTGCTGGCATAAAAATCTGCTGATAATAAAACATAAACACAGGATCCAAACATATACAGACAAGACACAGCAGATAATTACATAATTGTGAGCTTACGAAATTTGCATGCACATAAATGTTTTTAAATTACTTTGTAAGAACAAAAAAAAAAAAAAAAAACAACTTTGGCAAATCATATAGATATATTAATCCTAAATATATCGTATTTATCGGCATATAACACGCACTAGCGTATAACACGCACCTCATTTTAAGAAGGGAATTTCAGGAAAAAAAACATTAAAATAAAGAACTTTGAAGCAAAATCCTCAACCTCCCTCCTCATCCTTAACCCCCTCCTCAAACCCCCCATCCTCAACCCCCTCCTCCACCCCCCCCATCCTCAACCCCCTCCTCCACCCCCCCATCCTCCTCATCCTCCTTCCTCAACCCACCTCCTCATCCTCAACCTCCCTCCTCATCCTCAACCCCCTTCCTCATCCTCAACCCCCCTCCTCATCCTCAACCCCCCTCCTCATCCCCCCTCCTCAACCTCAACTCCTCATCCTTAACCCCTCTCATCATCCTCAACCCCCTTCCTCATCCTCAACCTCCCTCCTCATCCTCAACCCCCTCCTCAACCTCCTTCCTCATCCTCCCTCCTCAACCCCCTCCCCAACCTCCCTCCTCAACCCCCCTATCCTCAACCTCCCTCCTCAACCCCCCATCCTCAAACCTCCTCAAGCCCCCCATCCTCATCCTCCCTTCTCAACCCCCCTATCCTCAACCCCCTCCTCAACCCCCCTCCTCAACCTCAACCCCCCCTATCCTCAACCCCCGTCCTCAACCTCAACTCCTCTCCTCAACCTCCCTCCTCATTCTAAACTCCCCTCCACATTCTAACCCCCCCTCCTCATTCTAACCCCCCCCCCCTCAACCTAAACCACCCTCTCCTCAACCTAAACCCCCCTTAATACCTCCCCCTTACTTACCTGCTTCTGCTCCGGCCTCCGCTCCTTGACCCAGTGACGTCACATGTGCGCCAGCGCGCCATGTCATTAGCATATACCGGATGTCGGCACCCGGTATATGCTAATGACGTGGCGCGCTGGCACGCATGTGACGTCACCGGGTAAAGGAGCGGAGCGGAGGCCAGAGCAGAAGCAGGTAAGTGAGGGGGGGGGGATTTTGGGGGGTTTAGGTTGAGGAGGGGGGTTTAGGTTGAGGAGGAGAGGGGGGTTTAGGTTGAGGAGGGGGGGTTAGAATGCGGAGGGGGTTTAGAGTGAGGAGGGAGGTTGAGGATGAGGAGAGGGAGGGAATATTGGCGTATAACACGCACCTATCATTTGCCCCCTATTTTCAGGGAGAAAAAGTGCGTGTTATACGCCGATAAATACGGTAATTAAACCAAAATAAATCAAAGCAATACAAAAACAACTTTATTTGGCCACCAAACTTGTAAAAATATATAATATAAATTCAGCTTCTCAAATTACATATTACACTCTATGGGGATAAATACACAATGTTTGCTATAATTAAGTACTAAACGAACTGTTTCTTATCAAAATTCTCCTCAAATACTTTTGTTATCATTAAAGCAGCAGTGGAGCTACTGCTGGTGCAGAAGGTGCAAAACACCTGGGACCACAACAGGGTAGGTCACTTTATTACCAGCAGTAAATAACAACACAGTACGTCTAATTAGGTGGGCAGTTATACAATTATATATGCACTGGCTATTGATCAACATGAGTAACTCACTTTTTTTTCTGCTTGCTTTAGAGGGACTTACAAAAGTTTACTCAGGATGCAAAGACAATACGCTTACTTAGCTATCATACCTTAATTTTAACCTATTTTTCTTACATTGATCATACTAAGTTTCCGGAGCAGAAGTCAGTCTCGGGGCAGGTAATCTTCCCGACTATGTCCATATCACTCCTTACAAGTCTGCAGGATTCCATGGAAGGGATGAATAACAAACACTCCTACATGGATTTTATGAATAGGCTCTGCAAACCTAATTAGGGCCATGAATGTGGTTGCCAAGCATCTCCTCCACACGAAGTTCTGCAGCTTTGGGTGTTAAAAAAAAAAAAATGTGCTCAGCAACAAGAGAACATCCAAAATGGCTTTTACTGACTGAATGTCTGCTGACTACTGACAGAAATATATCCAGACACAGCTTTTATACTTGTTTACATAAGACAATGAAATAATCCGTCTTTCCCCCATCTAGCTACATGGCATAACCCGCTAGGAACCAATGACAGTTTATTTATATATGATATCCAATAAGTATATAACACATACTTTGGTCAAATCTGTGCATATATCTACTTTATATGATACACTTATGTGCAGTAAATAACACTTATTAGACCTTGGGGATGACCGAAAATACATATTTGTTATGTCTAAGAGCTTGTGTATGGTCTCTAACTGAAACTTGCTATGTCATGCAGATTTAACTATTTCTGATCATATATCTTACAAGAATGAAAAATACTGTGCGTATATCTACTTTATATGATACACTTATGTGCAGTAAATAACACTTATTAGACCTTGGGGATGACCGAAAATACATATTTGTTATGTCTAAGAGCTTGTGTATGGTCTCTAACTGAAACTTGCTATGTCATGCAGATTTAACTATTTCTGATCATATATCTTACAAAAATGAAAAATACTGGTTTCACAGCCAAATATCACACTAACTGGAAAGAGTGCTAATTTTATATATATATATATATATATATATATATATATATATATATATATATATGCTAAAATTGTAGAAATATTTGTATCTTTGCCCCTCCAGGAATCTACCAGACCTAATTTATCAAGAAATTTGGTGTTCTGTTTTAATTTTTTGGAGAAGCGCCCATTTGTTAGACTATTTGATGTATCCAGTGTGTGGTCAAATGACAGATTGAAGTCCCCACCAATTATCACGTTCCCTCTGGCATGTGCTTCTAGAATCCTCAGGAAACTAAGTAGTGTTTTATGTGGGGATGTAGTGGTAGAGTATATGGTAACTAGCGTAATGGACTCATCAAAGACTGAGCCTTTTAGGATAGTGTAATGCCCATCTTTGTCTACTTTTTTAGTTTCCAGTTTAAAGGGGAACTCTCAGTGGATAAGTATTGAAGTGCCTGCTATTTAGGACGTTGGCCATTCCAATCGACATTGGAGATTTAGAAAGAATGCAACTTAAAATGTTTAGGTTGATTTGGGTGAATAAACCACCGCGTATTGTTAAGAAGATAATGACAAAAGGAGTTCTCTCTTGCCCTAATCTTAGGCTGTACTATAAAGCTGCCCAACTGGCTTTCTTACCCAATTAATCAAGCATCAATATACCTGGGTTTTTATAGAGAAAACCCCATAAGTGGGACACTATTATTTGGCAACCAAGTATTAAACAACCTTTAGTTAAACATTCTAACCCAATGATAAAATGTACTCTCTCGACCTGGGACTGGGCGGTCAGGAGGTATCAACTTACCTCTTCTCTTTTCCCTTTAACATCTATTAGATCCTTTTAACATTTTAAAGCTGTCTTTAATTCAGAATCTAGACAGTGGAGGATTCTTAGAGCCTCATTAAATTAGCTCTCGTAGTTCTCTCGGTCCTCGCAAAAGGCAGTTTTTTGCTGTTTGCGAGGACCGAATCCCTCGCAGCCTGCTTTGCGAGATGACTCCGAAAAATGGCCGAGAATAGGCTCCGAGAGAGCTACAGAGTCAGACGCAGCCTTAAATATATGAGGTGAATCTTGCACCTCATAAGAATCCCTACGAGTACAAAGAAGTGGTAGCAAGGGATCCTAAACCATATACGTGCTGCCTCGGAGCAGCCCGAGACAGCCCTGTGAGGCTCCCCCCTACTCCCTATACACATCGCCATGCTGCAAGGGGCCCTATCAGGACCCCTGCAGCCCCCCCACATTACACCCTTGCAGCAGGCGGTCCCCGATCTGCATAGATCAGGTCCCCGCTGCATTTAAAAGTTTTAAATTCCCCACCGTGGCTCCTTAAAGGGCCTGCGGCACACTATTGGCAATCCCAGCGGCAGGTAAAATAAACCCCCCTCTATGCCCCCACATTAAACTGTTGCTGCAGGGGTCCATAGGGAGCCCCGCAGCCCCCCATATTAACGTCTTGCATCGGGGGTCACCGATCGTGACCTCGCTGCATTTAAAAATTTCAATTTCCTGCCTCGCGGGTCCTTAAAGTACCGTAAAGGTCCTGAAAGGACTTGTGCTAAAAAATATTAACCCCAGGCAACTAAAATTAATCCCATAACTCATGGCGGTCAATACAGACCCCCATAAGCCCTTAATTAACCCTGTCACTCATGGGGGTCAATACAAACCCCCATAAGCCCTTAACTCTATAACTCATGGGGGTCAATACAGACCCCCATAAGCCCTTAATTAACCCTGTCACTCATGGGGGTCAATACAGACCCCCATAAGCCCTTCATTAACCCTGTCACTCATGGGGGTCAATACTGACCCCCTAAAGCCCTTCATATCCCTATAACTCATGGGGGTCAATACAGACCCCCATAAGCCCTTCATTAACCTTATAACTCACGGGGGTCAATACAGACCCCCATAAACACTTACTTAACCCTGTCACTCATTGGGGTCAATACAGACCCCCATAAGGCCTTAATTAACCCTGTCACTAATGGGGGGCAATATAGACCCCCATAAGCCGTTCATTAACCCTATAACTCATGGGGGTCAATACAGACCCCTATAAGCCCTTCATTAACCCTATAACTCATGGGGTTTAATACAGACCCTCATAAGCACTTAATTAACCTTGTCACTCATGGGGGTCAATACAGACCCTCATAAGCAAATAATTAACCCCATCACTCATGGGGGTCAATACAGACCCCCATAAGCCCTTAATTAACCCTGTCACTCATGGGGGTCAGTACATACCCCCATGAGCACTTAATTAACCACATAACTCATGGGTGTCAATACAAACCCCCCATGACCACTTAATTAACCCTGTCACTCATGGGGGTCAACACAGACCCCCATAAGCCCTTAATTAACCCTGTCACTCATGGGGTCAATACAGACGCTCATAAGCCTCTATTTAACCCCATCAGTCCCATAAGGGTATATTATGACCCTAACATTAACCACATAAATGCCATGACGGTCCTCAAGGACCCTCATGACACTAAGTACAAACACTACACTGCACTATACCCCCCAATAAACTAACCCCCCCTCTGCACTAACCAATTAACACCTACACTACCTACCCCCTAATAAAAAAAACCACCACTCTAATTATAGAAAATAAAAAAAACTAACTCACACAAAATAAAAAATCTACATTACAGAAAATTAAAAAACCTAAGTCACAAAAAATAAAAAAGGTACATTACAAAAAATCTGAAAAGGAAATACATACAGAATACATACATTACAATACAATACATATACAATAAAATTCAATACCCCCTATCTATCTAAAATACATCCCCCCCAATCTATCTAATATACAATAAATCCTATCTATCTAAAATACATCCCCCAATCTAAAATACAATAAATCCTATCTATCTAAAATACATACCCCTATCTAACATACAATAAAACCTATCTACAGACACAAACCCGAATTCTAACCTAAAATAAAGTAATTAAGACCACTTACCTTTGCAGATGTCCCTTCAGATCACCAACTTAGGGGAAAAAAACAAAACAAACTAGTACAATACATACAATAAATAAACATTATAAATATTTTAAATATTCTACTCAGCTTTCCAGCATGTCCCCATCCTTCTTCTATTCTTCTCAGGCGCGGCCCCTGTTAAAAAAAAATAAAAAAATTACATAACTACAACATACATACACATATAAAATAAAATAAACATAATATACATTGCACTTACCTCCCCGCTATGTCCCCGGCCTCCTTCTCTTCTTCCCTGGCTGGGCCCCGGAACAATCCGCACTCTAAAAAATAAAAATAAAAAAAACTAACGGAAGTCCACACTAGCGGACCTCCCCGACACTAATGAGCCTCCTGGAGCCTTTTCCCGGAAGGAAATAGACAATGGCACCTACTGATTGGCTGAAAACGCTGTCTATCCAATTCAGCCAATCAGAAGGCGCCAATGTGCGAGCCAATCAGGATGGGATACACCCCAAAATCTCACTCTGATTGGCTAATGGACCTGTCAATCTTCATTTAAACCATTTAGAAGGCGCAAATGCCTTCAGACAATAACAATTTGATACACCCCCACGGAGTGATTGGCTGAAGGCATTTGCGCCTTCTGATTAGCTGTTGTCAATGTCAATCAGTATTACAGCCAATGAGAAGGCACAGATGTCTTCAGCCAATCACCCCGGGGGTGGGGGGGGGGTGTATTCAGTTGTGATTGGCTGAAGGCAATAAAGCCCTCTGATTGGTTTAAAAAAGATTGACAGGTGCGTTATCCAATCAGAATGGGATATGGGGGTGTATCCCATCCTGATTGGCTCAAAAATTGGCGCCTTCTGATTGGCTGAATTTGATAAACAGCGTTTTCAGCCAATCAGAAGGCGCCATTGCCTATTTCCTTACAGAAAAGGCTCTAGGAGGCTCATTAGCGTTGGAGAGGTTGGCAAGTGAGGACCTCTGTTAAATTTGTTTTTTTTAGAGCGCGGATTGTTCCAGGGCCCAGCCGGGGCAGAAGAGGAGGAGGCCGGGGACATAGCGTGGAGGTACTGTAAGTACAATGTATATTATGTTAATTTTATTTTATCTGTGTATGTATGTTGTAGTTATGTGAAAAAATTTTTTAACAGGGGCCGCGCCTGGAGAAGAAAAGAAAAAGGATGGGGACATGCTGGAAAGGTGAGTAGAATATTTAGAATGTTTATAATGTTTATTTATTGTATGAAATTTATTACATTAATGTGTTTTGTTTTTTCAACCTATGTTAGTGATCTGAAGGGACATCTGCAAAGGTAAGTGGTCTTAATTATTTTATTTTAGAATTAGGGTTTGTGTCTGTAGATAGGACTTATTGTATGTTAGATAGGGGAATGCATTTTAGATATATAGGATTTATTGTATATTAGATAGATTGGGGGATGTATTTTAGATAGATAGGATTTATTGTATATTAGATAGATTGGGGGGATGTATTTTAGATAGATAGGATTTATTTTATATTAGATAGATTGGGGATGTATTTTAGATAGATAGGATTTATTGTATATTAGATATATTGGGGGGTGTATTTTAGATAGATAGGGGGGTATTGTATTGTATTTGTATTGTATTGTAATGTATGTATTCTGTATGTTTTTCCTTTTCAGGTGTGTATTTTTTTTTCTGTTGTAATGTATTTTTTTATTTTCTGTAATGCACCTTTTTTTATTTTTTGTGACTTAGATTTTTTATTTTCTATAATGTATCTTTTTAATTTTGTATGATATAGTTCTTTTTATTTTCTGCAATGTAGATTTTTTATTTTGTGTGAGTTACTTTTATTTTTTATAATTACAGTGGTGGGGGGTTTATTAGGGGGTAGGTAGGTAGTGTAGATGTTAATAGGTTAGTGTAGAGGGGGGTTAGTGTAGATTTAATGGTTTATTTGGGGTATAGTGCAGTGTAGTGTTTGTACTTAGTGTCATGAGGGTCCTTGAGGACAGTCATGGCACTTATGTGGTTAATGTTAGGGTTGTTACTGCCCCATTAGTGTCATAATATACCCTTATGGGACTGATGGGGTTAAATAGAGGATTATGAGGGTCTGTATTGACCCCCATGAGTGACAGGGTTATTTAAGGGCTTATGGGGGTCTGTATTGACCCCTAGGAAATATAGGGTTACTTAAGGCCTTATTGGGGTCTGTATTGACCCCCATGAGTTATAGGGTTAATTAAGTGCTTATGAGGGTCTGTATTGACCCCCATGAGTGACAGGGTTAATTATTGGCTTATGGGGGTCTGTATTGACCCCCATGAGTTATAGGGTTAATTAAGTGCTTATGGGAGTCTGTATTGACCCCCATGAGTTATAAGGTTAATTAAGTGCTTATGAGGGTCTGTATTGACCCCCATGAGTGACAGGGTTAATTAAGGCCTTATGGGGTTCTGTATTGACCCCCATGAAATATATTGTTAATTAAGGCCTTATGGGGGTCTGTATTGACCACCATGATTTATAGGGTAATGAAGGCCTTAGTAAGGTCTGTATTGACCCCTATGAAATATAGGGTTAATTAAGGCCTTATGGGGGTCTGTATTGACCCCCATGAGTTATGGGATTAATTTTAGTTGCCTGGGGTTAATATTTTTTAGCACAAGTCCTTTCAGGACCATTACGGTCCTTTAAGGACCCGTGAGGCAGGAAATTAATAAAATTAAATGCAGCTGGGTCATGATCGGTGCCGATCGTGGACCCCCTCTGCAAGGGGTTAATGTGGGGGGCCTGTGGGGGTCCCTATGGACCCCTGCAGCAAGGGGTTAATGTGGGGGGGTCCCGATGGGGACCCCCAGCATAGAGGGGGGTTAATTTTAGTTGCCGTGGCCGGGATTGCTGATAGAGTGCCATGGGCCCTTTAAGGAGCCGCGGTAGGGAATTTAAAACTTTTAAATGCAGCAGGGACCTGATCTATGCAGATCGGGGACCCCCTGCTGCAAGGGTTTAATGTGGGGGGGCGGCAGGGGTCCTGATAGGGCCCCCTGCAGCAAGGGGATGTGTATAGGTAGCAGGGGGGAGCCTCACAGGGCTGTCTCGGGCTGCTCCGAGGCAGCACGTAGAGGCTTTAGGATCCCTTGCTGGCACTTTTTGTGCCCGTAGGGATTCTTCCGAGGTGAGAGATTCACCTCATAGATTTAAGGCTGCGTCTGACTCCGTAGCTCTCTTGGAGGCTATTCTCTGCCATTTTTCGGAGTCATCTCACAAAGCAGGCTGCAAGGGGTTCGGTCCTCCCAAACAGCAAAAAACTGCGAGGACCGAGAGAACTACGAGGGCTAATTTAACGAGGCTCTATATTATATAAAACTAGCGACTTGCTCGTCAAAAAATGACGGTCAATAAAAATTAAATGTTGTGAAATTTGTTTGCAACACAAAATGAGTCAGCTACATTTGTCCCTTTTTTTTTTTCTAAAAATAAATCCACATTTTTTTTTTTAACTTTTTATTTTTTTAACTTTCAACTTATATTTCACCAACATATATATTTTTTTTCAATCTTCAGTCTTTTAATTGTGATATATATAATACCAATATAATAATGTCTTACTTTTTAATGCATACATATTGTAAAGTCTAACATGAAACTTTGTAACATGCAACTTGTATATTAAACATTCGTTCAACATTTTTTTAACAATACTAACACTTTTCAATACATATTTATCACTGAGTAACTGCGGACTATATTAACTTAGAGTAAGTAAATTGTTTTAACAATAACATGCTTTTTATCATTTGTAACTTTTTTGTTAAACTCTTGTTAAACTAAATTCGCATTGAATCCAGAGGAATGCAAACAATAAAAACCCCTATTGAAACTTGGCCAATTGTATCAAAGAGGGAATTTTTTTTATTCCTTCCTGGCGATCAGATTACTCCCTGAATCAATACTTTGTCTTTAAATAATAAATTTCCAATTATGATGAAATGCTTCAACTTTATACTAACAATACATGTTTGACTATACCACATATATATTTAACAATATTTTTTAAAAATTGAAATAACACAAATTTAACATCTGAAAATGTAACATCAAACAATAACATTAAACTCTTGTAAAATTTGAAAAAGTCAGTTAATTGTTTTGTGGGGCCAATCATGTTAATATGAAACTTTGAACCCATTCCAATCTGTTTAAGTATATTTTACTGTTGTTTTTGTTGTCATATATATATATTTTTTCTGTTTGTCCTTTCTGCAAATATCACATTGATTTTCAGAAGTGAAATAGTGGTCCCCTATTTAAAGATTCCCAGAGTACTTTAATTTTGTACTGGATGTCAAACCACTGTTCTCTATGTTTTTTTTGTCCATTCTTTAGATGTTTTACTTGAAATATTGTTTTTTTGCAATCATATTGAGTACCATTAAATGTTGGCATTAAAATGAAAGCATTGTCCTCTATCTTTCCAACACCTCATAGTAGACAATGTTTTTGGTGTAAACACATCCATCGTCCAATAAATGACCCTGAGTTTCGTTTTCTTCAACATGCACTTTAATTTCTTTTGGATTAGTGCACCTTGAAAAAGCCACATAGAGTTGTCCATGTGCAAAAACTGGTTACTTTAAAAAAATCCCAACCAACTTAAAAGTTTGTCCTTGGGATTTATTAACTGGAAATTGTCTCCTTTGAAGGACAAAAGGTAAACCACTCTCACTTGGAGCTAAATCAATTCTTGGTATAAAAACTTGTTCACCTTTATGGGTCCCAGTTATAATTTCTGCATGTATAAAATGATCTTTTAACTCATGCACAATTAATCTGGTCCCATTACAAAGTCCTTTTTTTGGATTCATATTTCGCAATAACATGACAATTGCGCCTTTTTTCAATTGTAAAATATGTGGTGGCATTCCAGATGGTGTTAACAAATTAAAAAATTAGATACTAAATTTCGATTCGCTGTCTTTATCATCAGACAGAATCGAATCTGCACTGTAATAATTCTTTTGTGGTGCATTGATGTATTTAAAAATGTTATTATTTACATTCAAGGCATCGATATTTTTTGGTGTTAATATCACTTTGTTTGCAATGTCTGAGTAATCCTCATTATTAAGAGTGTTTAGAAATATGGCTGATATGAGTGATTCATTGCAAACCATTTCTGATGAAATTTTAATGGTATCATTTGGTAAATGCTGTATTTCTGGATGTTTTCCTTCTCCGATTTTAATGAGCCAGTCATTGAATTCATTTTGGCCTTCAGATCTCATATTTAATTCGGATTTGAGATGTGTAAATATTTGCCACAGTTTACTGGTCTTGATACATGTTTCAATGATCTCCGTTCTATTTCTGTGTGGCACAACAGGGAATGTTTGCCTAAAATCTCCTCCTAACAGCATCACCTTTCCACCAAATGGCAACTTATTATCCATCACTTCTTTTTAAAATCTGTCATTACATTGCAATGCATGACATGACATCATTGTTGCCTCGTCTATGATAATTAGTTTAGTTAGTTTAAATTTTTTTGCTTGTAAGGAATTCAATCGAATATCTGACACTGATGTTTCCAAAATGGGAACTGGCAGCTTAAATCCACTATGCACAGTCCTACCACCATCTAACAAAAGTGCAGCAATTCCAGTTGTTGCAAATGGCATAGCTATCTGACCCTGTGATCGAATCAAACAATTGTACAGATAAGTTTTTCCTGATCCACCTGGGCCGTCTAGATAGAAATAACGGTCTTTGACCATTTCATCATCTGTAGCATTTGTGATGGCATGAAATGCTTCTAACTGTAAAGTATTTAAAGTTGCCAGTTTTTCTTGTTTTTTTTTGTTTTTGTAGCTCAGTGTCATAATCATCAAAATTGATGTCATCTATAAGTCCTGGATCTGGTAAATTAAAACTTGCACAATTTAATCCATGAGCCAACAATATTTCTTGTATTTCCATCAATGTTTTTAACAGAGCTATTGGTTCTCTGTAACGTTTCAAGAAATCTTCTGACATGTTTAATTTAAATGTTTCCCACAAAGTGAAAGCATCAGGTACATTGCAAAATATGCAAATGAATGCAAATTATTGTCTCATTTGCTTAGGCATTTGACATAGTGCTGCTTCTTCCAGACACCTCTCCCATTCTGTATCATCAGCTATGAAATGTTGATGTCTTGCAGCTAATAGGAATGTATCATAAACTATGTCATTCACTGTACGTAAATGCTCAAAACTCTGTGCACCGGGAACATGTAGCAGAAGTAATCTTAAGCTGAAAATTTCAATGTCCCTTGGACTGACGGTATAAATGCGTGGTATAATTTTATGTGCATCTCTTCTTCGTTGTCGCCATAGACCATTTACAAATACATAGTGATATGGTATCTCTATGTATAAAAATTGTCTGGCCTGCGTATCCTGACAGTTTAATTTAAACCATGCAGTAAGTGTGGTATCTCTGTCTTCACTTTGATATAATGCAGTTCTTTCATTTCCTGCAGTAAAGCAAACCAACTGACTTTGAGGCAAATGTACAGCTAAACGATAGATAGCATGTGACCGATCATGCATCTCAAATTTCAAAAGGCGCCACATTGCTTCAGGAGCACTCACATACCGAACATCTAAATAATTTGATAGTTTATCATGTAAAATTGGATTTTCGTTTTCATTTGCAGCACCTTGTACAACAACAGTAGCTGCGTCATATTCTTTGTATATATATTTATACACATACTTAATTGATTTAATCGAAGTGCAAGCTTCCACATTGATGTGTGCATTGTACTTGATGAGCAAATGTGGATTGTATGGAACGACAAATCTATTATCAACCTTTTGGCCACGGATAATAGCTGTTTGTCCTTGTGTTCTTTTATACAAAGGATATCCATCACAATTTGCATAAGTTTCCTTTGAAATTGTTTTGGAAATTCTTTAGTACATTTTTTATTTTCCATACATGGTGAATTAGGATTCATCTCTTCAAATGGGCCATGAATCATTCTATGTGTAACAATCTCCCAAAGTTTTGTATATTTTTCTTGGTCTGGCAATTGTGCGGAAATTACTGAATCCACTCTCTCTGCTGTGTTCAACTTATCTTTTTCCTGCAGTATTAAAAGTATGTGAGCATGTGGCAATCCTCTTTTTTGAAATTCAATGGTGTAAACAAAAGCCACACATTGTCCAAATAAGTGTGCTTTAGTGATATCATTTATTAATGAATTGAGTTTGATTTTGAATACTCTTGCCACTAAATCTGGTCGGTCAGAAGTAGTTTGTCCCAGATTCAAATTTTCCTTGATCTCTGGCCATTGTGGATTACATGTGAATATAATAAATAAATCTGGTTTTCCAAATTTTGTGACAATAGCCATGGCATCATTATACCTTTCTCGCATATTGCGAGGAGATCCTTGGAAAGTGGATGGCAAAATAATTGCTCTCCCAGCTGGAATGTCTCTGTCGGAAGCTAAATCTGCCACATAATCCATTAATCCACAATACTGTTCTACTTGTAATTTATTTTGTTGATATTTAATGAAATTTAGATTATTGGCTTCAACTTGTAAATATGAATCAATAATCCATTGTTGAGTGAGTTTGCCTCCATGTAAAATTGGATTAAAACAATCCCGGATAGCAGTTTGTGCCACTTTATATTCCAGCATGGAAATATTAGATCTAATACGAAGTTTAGTATTGGGATAACTTTCCAATTGTAATTTTGGTTCCCATCCAGGTTCCCCATTTAGAAAGAAAATGGTATATGTCATTGGATCTAAAGTACAGCGTAATATTTTGATGTTGATAAATGGTTGTTCTTCATTGCGTGGATATATTCTAATATCCCGCTGAAAAGGTGGTTCACCATCTTCATTTTTAAACACCATGGCAACCTCATTTACTGTAGGTAAATTATATCTTCTTTGATCAGTGTTGGGATCTCTTTTTAACACCATATTTACTCTTGGTGTAGGCAATTGGTGTCTTTCAGCATGTTCCTGTTGTTCTTTTTCAAGCTGTGCTAATTGTTTGTATGCTTGACTAAATGTTTTTTTTTGCATAATTTTATCCAGCTGTTCAA
The DNA here is from genome assembly GCA_027410445.1 of Discoglossus pictus. Classification (NCBI taxonomy): domain Eukaryota; kingdom Metazoa; phylum Chordata; class Amphibia; order Anura; family Alytidae; genus Discoglossus; species Discoglossus pictus. Next base: position 19,832,756 of record CM050172.1, read on the forward strand.
AGACTATGCGCAAACACTGTTTATTTTTTGGAAGTGTCATTCTTTGTTCCACAGCTTTCATTGTATCTAAGACATATAACTGTTCAAATTTCCTTTGCTCTCCTTCTTGTGGGTGTAAATGTGAAGTTCGGTGGTAAATTTGACCTTGAACTCTAAAACAGTAAGGACCATGTCCTGGTACATTTTCTGCTAATGTTGCACCCATTGAAGCAAATGAAATTGCACTGTTATAAGACCTTATGTTTTGTTTGAAATTATTATAATTTGGAAATGTTGGATCGCTCATAATGCATTCTAAATAATATGGAAATGGGTGTCTTAGTGGAAGTTTCACCTTTCCTTTCTGACAGCAAATAATGAAATTTCCGTCAGTAGGTCTTTCCTTTATAAAATGATAGGCCCCACAAAACTGACAAACCACATTAAGTAACTCACAATAATGAGTATCTACTTGTAGTAAACACATTGTCATGCATTTCTTCAACATAGATATCAGACCCACTTTCTATATGTACATTGTTTTCTTGTGTGTCTACATTTAAGTCATTCTGCAAAATAAAATCATTGGACAATGGTTCACAGAGATGTTTTTGTTTACTTTTACGTTTCTTGGAAGCCCCAACACACTCACACTCACTTGCGGCTTTCTTACTCATCTTTCTTTAATTTCAAAGTCTTGTTCGATCTTCTTCTCGCAAGCGTTGTGAAGTTTCCGGTGTCTGAGCATCTCTCCACCTTTGCTTCCTTTCCCTTGCCAATCTTCTTTTGCGTTCAATTTTGTCTTCTCCATTGTCCGCCATTTTAATCTGTAATTTTAAATAGAGATGTAATTATTGTTTGTTCTTTGTTTTGTATACATTATTTTTTTTACTTTTTGTACTGTTCCATTAAAGTAGATGAATAAACTAATCAAGCATTTTAAAATGTTGTACTTTAGAATGAAATAAATGAAACCATTTTTCAAAGTATTTTATTGACATAAATTAAATGGGAAATAGCTGCATATATATATATATCCTTCAATTCCATTCATTCTTGATTGAATTCACTGCATACCATCAATTTCTTTTTTTCGCAAGTGTTGTAAGCTTCTTATTTTTTTAAAATATTATTATTAATTAGTATTGTCTTTTCAACTTTACATAAGTGCATGTTAAAAATTTTTGCAAAGTTATGACTCAATATCATACGTTAATGACTCAATAAGTACTCTCCATTTTCACCAAATATAATATAGCCTTTTTGTATGCATCACTACAAAATTGAATGTTATACCTGTGAAGATGATGTTGATGTTGTTCAAAGGCTGCAAACGTCACGCTGTTTGTTGATTCCCTTGCAGATCCAAACAAACTGTTAAATCAAATTGAGAATATTTTTAATGTTTTGCTTCATCGATATCATTAAATGAACATCAACAGACATATAAAAACCTAAAAGCATATTTTTTAATATCTTGCTGTAGTAATATAATTCAAATTTTGTACCTGTGAAAATTATATTTATGATGTTCAATGTGTCCAAACGTCACTGTCTCTGTTCATTCTGCTAAAGTTCACTGCAATTATACAAAATAGTAAAATTAATGTATAATATGTTGCTTCATCTGTATCAATCAATGAGGCTTAACATACATATTTTTGCATAGATTAAAACATGAAATAAATATATCAATCAATCAGCATGAACACGCATATGTAAGCCTAGATTAAAAACATACAATCAATATTACTGTTAGTCTTTAAATAAGACTCAATTAATGTGTATTAATCTTAAATTAATGTCCGACTAAATATAACGTCAAGACGTAAGCATGAGTCTATTCCCTTTTTTTTTGTTTGAGGGGTATTTTAAAATGAGTATGTTACAACTGAATTATTAAAATATTGTACATTACTAATGAAATAAGAATCAATTAATGTTCATTAATATTAAAGTAATGTGTGACTAAATCTAACATCAAGATGTAAGCACGAGTATTTAGCTATTTTTTTATTTGTTTAATTTATATTAAATATATAAGAACTAAATTATTAAAATAATGTACATTAATAATTAATTAATCAACGTGTTCCTTTTTTTATGCACATTCTTAAACTTTAACCTTTTTTGATATTAATGATTAGTAATGAATAATGAATTAATTAAATAAAGTACATTATGAATGTTATTTACAATTCTTTCACACAGGTAATCACAATATATAACAAATTAATTATTAAATTAATGTACATTAATAATTAATGAATCAATGTGTTGCTTTTTTATTCACCTTCTTAAACGTTAACTAATTTTGATATTAATGATTAATTAATTAATTCATGTACATTCTGAATGTTATTAACAATTGTTTCACACAGGTAAGCACGATATTATTTTTCGATTAATTAAATTTACTATTTTTTCGAGCACATACGTCTGTGGCTGTGTTTTACGCAGTTCATAGTAGTATAGCCTCGTTTTCATTTTTTTCGGCGGCCATTTTTTTCTCGCTTAGCCGATTTTCGATCTTTCTAACTCATCTAAATTGGAGTTCCACCTCACTCCCAGACGTCCTGCCTGGTTCCCCATGCTGTAAGTGACCTTTTTGTTATTTTTTTGTGTATATTTAGTGTTTTTTTAATAGTTTTGGTTCCGCCGCCTATCTCGTAATTTTTTTCATCTCATATTTTTTTTCTAAGTCCTGCGTCTTGTGTAAAAAAGTGCTACGGTTTAACGGCTCGCCTCGCTATGCAAGGCTCGCCTGCAATGAGCGCCTGCGGCGCTCATTGCCAAAGTGCTACGATTTAACAGCTCGCCTCGCTATGCGAGGCTCGCCTGCAATGAGCGCCTGCGGCGCTCATTGCCAAAGTGCTACGGTTTAACAGCTCGCCTCGCTACGTACGATCGGCAAAAAAGGGTTACGGTTTAACGGCAACACAGCGTGACGACGAATCGTAGTTGGACAATTATAATATGTGACTAGACTATTGCCCATCAAAAAATGACGGCAATGAAATTGTAAGTGAGGTAATGCTGTTTGGTGTATGGTAATCAAATAAATAATAAATAAAAAAGGAATATACTTTACCTATTTGGAAGTAATATATGCAGGAAGCATTGTGTTGAAGAGCTGACAATCTGTTTTGATGTTGCTGCAGCATACAATGTGTGTTTTCAGCTGCTGTGTAAGTGTCAGCAATGTGTGCAGTGTAAATAGTGTGTGTGCGCGAGTAAAATCCGTTAGGGTAGCTGTGTACTTCTGCATTGTGTAAGTTAGTGTTGTAAAATGGCGCCTAATGTGTGTAGTACGCGGCTGTGGCTGATTTCGCGTCCTTGTTCTTTGACCTCATACAGCTTTTTGGAAAAATCCGTATGTGCTTCGTGGTGTTTTGCGTGTTTAGGTTCCTGTAGCCTCGTTTTCGTTTTTCGGTGGCCATTTTTTCTCTCGCTTAGGGGATTTTCGGGTGTCTAAACTCTTTAATTTGTACTTAAATTCAGTTGTTACTTCACTTTTAGAGGTGCTGGGTGCACCCACACCCCCCCCCTTGCTTGTGGGTAAGCTTTTTATGTGTTTGTTGTGTATATTTTTGTGGTTTTAGTGTTTTCATGTGCGCTGGTTTCGGGCTTTAATGTTGTATTTTTGTATGGTTGTAATATTTTTTTTTCTAAGTCTTGCGGTTCGTATTTGCGGATGCTAAGTCCGTAAATGTTGCGGCCACGGTGGGAGCTTTTGCGGGCCTAAAGTCCGCCGTTGCTGGCAAGGAGCGCAGAAGGCGCTCCCTGCCAGCAACGGCGGTTCTTGCTTTGCACAGCGGTAGCAACAACTTCTGACAACCCGCACTGTTGACAACTATATATGTGATGTAAAATCAAATAAATAACTGTAAATTCCTCATTGAATAATTGTATTAAAAAAAACTATTTATTAGATTTATCACCAAGCTGTGTTAATAAAAAACTTATAAGAGGAACTAATTTGTCCTAATATTGTCTTGTTCTGGGATCATGAACCAATTGGATATAACATCTTTATACTGTTGAAGTAGCCATTTATGTCTTAGGGACTGATCACGGGATAGTCCCCTGTCAGCTTTCCTAAATTTCAAAGGGGCTGAACTATTCACTGAAAAAAAAGTATTATAGTTCACTCATGACTATATTGCAATAGACTTGTGATCTACATAATAATGTAATGCCCATATATCAATATTTTTTTATCGATAAGTAAATAGACATATCTTATGTAAAACATAACACAGATGCTTGGTGAGGTCTGCTGTTAAAATTAGTAAAATGAGATTGCTGGTACTGTTTTACATGCATGGATAAGACTGTAAATGCCTAAAAGCATTTAGAATTAGTAGTGAGACAAAAACAAAGCAAACTGGCAATACGTGGTTGGCAAGACAATTCAAGACATAGCTTATCTATGGCTGATGAAAAGTTTGACTTTAATTAAACTGGGTTTAATTTAACTTACCGTGACCCCAGGGAAATAACTATTAACAAGCCAAGATGATTCATTTAAATGTGCTTTTGGTTCAGTCTGTATTTAGTCTAATACTTTGGCCTAAATACATATTAAATATGAAAATACTGTAGAAGAAAATACATTCTTGATATTATGTAAAAACAGTATAATTTAAAGTGTAAAAAGACTATAAAATTCTGACAATGAAATAGAGATAATATAACTTGTTCACCTTCCGCTTCTTCCTCCACGTACTTAGCATTGTGTGCATACTACTCACTTTCTCTGTGACTTGGATATTCCATGTAGTCAAACGCCGCATTCCATATTAACATCAATATGTCACAATATAGGAAGCATCAAGGGTGAGAGATTAACCTTTATAATATCCATACAAAACAACTAGAATAGGATTGCATCAGTGAGCGATATCTCTTGCAGAAGACAGGAACCATGAGCAAGGAACTTGGGGTCTATTGTGAGTTTCATTAACTCATTATCTGAGGTCACTAAATATAACAGTAAGTTCATACACTAATGCAATGTAATTTCCCTCTAACAATCGGTATCCCACAACTGTGCAGTGGATGTGTTGATTCATTTTTAATTCACAGAACAACACAAATAAAGCTGTGATAACAAAATGGACTGTGGATGGTTCTTGCTCCATCTCTAATTTCCCTAATTTGGCTCATGGGTCTACACTATATTCCTCATTCCATCTGTTCTGCAAATGTTTAAGTGTTGGGCTTCTAGATTTCCCGTAAATCATTGCATTGACATTATTTCTAATACCAATACATTCTCAGAAGTTTTACACTCAGGTGTATCTACTCAATAACTATAACTTATTCATAACTGCTTGCAGATGGAGCTTTGTAGCTGAACATAATAAAATGAATGTCCATTGAGTTGTTGATGTCGATATACGCAGTTCCTTATAGTATATGTCAAAGTGCAGGGAATTCCCTTGCAATGAGATGGACCTAAAGATCATTTTATGAACAGTCCAAAAACCATCTAAATTTCTAGCAACCAAACTGCAAATGTATAATTTACACATAACATACTCCAGAATAGATTACTTCTTTAGTATTATTGACACCACAAGGAAATAACACCACCTCCTCAGATCCATGCAAGATCCTCCTCAGAGCCATGCAAGATCCATGAAAATTATTATTAAAAAAGAACTAACTGAATACTTTAAACACAATAATACACCAGATGTAGATCCTATATGGAGATGGATGCCAATGGAAGCTTATATTAGAGGATGTTTCATTAAAGGAGGCTCAAAAATTAAATATTATCACTACTAAAACAAAAGTTTCAAAGTTTTACAGCATTAAATCAATCTAACCCAACACTTAAAACCTCTAAGCAACTTATGGAAATAACGCAGTAAATTAATTCAATACTAGTAGATGATGCTGACTATGTAATGAGAAGCAAAAGATGATTTTATGAACAGTCCAATAACTAAATCTATATTTCTAGCAACCAAACTTTGAAATTTACCTTTGCACCAACCAATCACTTAAATTCAAACTGCAAATGTATCATTAATAGAAAATCCTGACAAAATACTTGATTTAACCAAATGGCTCCAAACTTTTAGTTTAGTCACTATCAAAGAATCATAGGTAAATTCTACGAATGTCCCTATAAAGAAATTAAAGAAGCAATAAAAAAAATAATTAAAAAAAATAATGTATTATAATAACTCTTGAAAAGGTCTGGCAATACCAGACTTAAGAGCATATTTTTTGCCTGCTTAGCTTGCACAACTAACACTTTGGCACATCCAAACCCATCTGTCTATTTTGGTACATTTTAAATTATCTACTACAGAGAATCAAAATACATGATTTACTTTGGCTCCCATATAAAACTGAGAAACATAATAATATAAGCCCTCTTGTGAGATTATTGTCAAAATTCTGGGACATAGAATCAAATTAGCTTTAAAGGCATATGTAAGTGAGCTGGGTTTTGAATGCATCTGATAGAGGAGCTGTAGCGGAACCCATCACTGTTTTACCCTGTTTTATGATTATTTAATTCTTGGTTAAAATATGATCCTACAATATGTATGCTGGTTTATACTCTGCAGAATATTAGCCAGACTTTTGCAGACCTAGGCTAATAGATAATCCTATTACAGAGATTCAAGAGATAAGAAAGTTGTAAAGGATCCTTGCATTGTCCAAAGTGTTTCCATTCTCTGCTAAGAACAAAGAGGTGTAATTGAATCAGTGTCTGATTGTATCAAAGTTGCCAGGGAGGTGTGACCCCCCTATTGTTCTCTTTGTGTGTATTGTGTGTAGCCAAATATGGGCATGTGTATTGCCTGTGGCCAAAGAGATGTATATATAGTTCTGCAATAACAAAATAAAGTCAGTATTCATTTGACTCCCAAATTGTGTGTCGTCCAATATGGGAGGTCGGGGATGGTGAAACTGTAGTGCCTCGTGGGTATTTTATCGTATACCAGCGGAGATTTTGGACTGCGTGTTCCTGCTCCGTTACATTTGTTGGCAAGTGGCGGGATTGTTCCCACGGTCAGAAGGACAGCTACAGGAGACACCATTCCGTGGAGTACAAATTGAGGGCAACGCTAGTATCCGTACAGCACCCCTGGCTACAGCAGGATGGAACCGGCTAGTTTTCAGACAGCGTTCCATCATGAGGAGGAGGAGGCGGCCGCGGACTACAGGGATGCAGACAGAAAGGAACTCATGGTTACAGTACCTCGTATTACCCCACAGAATGAGTTTGGAAGAGAACTCCAAAGCAGACTGGCCTTTTTCCCAGATACGCTTCCCATGAAAACCTTGGAATGGTTAATGACAGATGTCCACAAATCCATAATGGAAAAGCAGCGGGCACGGGAGCGGTCCATCTGGGGAGCTGCTAACACACCTCCCACCATTAAACCCCCCCCAGCACTGCGTCCGGGTGGTGGGAACTACCAAACCCCTCCACGGTACATCAGGTGCCACACGTGTAACCAGCAGGGTCACATGCAGAGAGACTGTCTCAGAAACAGAAACCGCTCCACGTGGAATACTCCAACTAATTCCACCTCCCAGCGGCAGTGTGTACCCCAGGGGGCAGAAGGTGTCGTCCTTCCCCCTCAGCGGCAGTGTGAACCCCAGGGGGCAGAAGGTGTCGTCCTTTCCCCCCAGCGGCAGTGTGAACCCCAGGGGGCAGAAGGTGTCGTCCTTTCCCCCCAGCGGCAGTGTGAACCCCAGGGGGCAGAAGGTGTCGTCCTTCTCCCTCAGCGGCAGTGTGTACCCCAGGGGGGTGAATGTGTCGTCCTTCCCCCCCAGCGGCAGTGTGTACCCCCGGGAGCTGAAGGTGTCGTCCTTCCTCCCCAGCGGCAGTGTGTTCCCCAGGGAGCCGAAGGTGTCGTCCTTCCTCCCCAGCGGCAGTGTGAACCCCAGGGGGCAGAAGGTGTCGTCCTTTCCCCCCAGCGGCAGTGTGAACCCCAGGGGGCAGAAGGTGTCGTCCTTCCCCCTCAGCGGCAGTGTGAACCCCAGGGGGCAGAAGGTGTCGTCCTTTCCCCCCAGCGGCAGTGTGAACCCCAGGGGGCAGAAGGTGTCGTCCTTCCCCCTCAGCGGCAGTGTGTACCCCAGGGAGCTGAAGGTGTCGTCCTTCCTTCCCAGCGGCAGTGTGTACCCCAGGGAGCTGAAGGTGTCGGCCTTCCCCCCCAGCGGCAGTGTGAACCCCAGGGGGCAGAAGGTGTCGTCCTTCCTCCCCAGCGGCAGTGTGAACCCCAGGGGGCAGAAGGTGTCGTCCTTTCCCCCCAGCGGCAGTGTGAACCCCAGGGGGCAGAAGGTGTCGTCCTTCCCCCTCAGCGGCAGTGTGAACCCCAGGGGGCAGAAGGTGTCGTCCTTTCCCCCCAGCGGCAGTGTGAACCCCAGGGGGCAGAAGGTGTCGTCCTTCCCCCCCAGCGGCAGTGTGAACCCCAGGGGGCAGAAGGTGTCGTCCTTCCCCCTCAGCGGCAGTGTGTACCCCAGGTAGCTGAAGGTGTCGTCCTTCCTTCCCAGCGGCAGTGTGTACCCCAGGGAGCTGAAGGTGTCGGCCTTCCCCCCCAGCGGCAGTGTGAACCCCAGAGGGCAGAAGGTGTCGTCCTTCCTCCCCAGCGGCAGTGTGAACCCCAGGGGGCAGAAGGTGTCGTCCTTTCCCCCCAGCGGCAGTGTGAACCCCAGGGGGCAGAGGGTGTCGTCCTTCCCCCTCAGCGGCAGTGTGAACCCCAGGGGGCAGAAGGTGTCGTCCTTCCCCCCCAGCGGCAGTGTGTACCTCAGGGAGCAGAAGGTGTCGACCTTCCTCCACAGCGGCAGTGGGTACCCCAGGGGGCCAAAGGTGTCGTCCTTCCCCCCCAGCGGCAGTGTGAAACACAGGGGGCAGAAGGTGTCGTCCTTCCCCCCCAGCGACAGTTTACCCTAACCAGGGGAGACACCAATCTCCCAGACGGCGCAGATGGGACCGTGGTCTCTGCGCCCACAGCTTGTCCAGATCCCCAACTACCGTCACTGGGACAACCGGAGGAGGGGGTAAGTACAAATTCCCCTCCCCAGCTAACTTCTAATGTGGCCCCAGGGTTAACAGAGGAAATGTTAACCCCCACGTTTCCCTGGCTACTGAGCCGAAATATGTCCCAAGTACCCCAGCAGAAGAGCTGACAGCGGGGCAGAGTGCAGTCGGCCTCTGCCCTCCCTTTGTCCCTTGTACAGAGCAGGATGTCCTGCAGGTTATACCAGCAGAAGAGCTGGCATCAGGGCAGAGTGCCGCTGGCCTCTGCCCCTCAAGTCCCCTCAGCGTGTTGCCCCCTCACCACAGCAAAATATCCAGGTACCTGGTTAGACTTCACCCCAAAGGAGAGATGTGTGACGAAGTGCCCTTCGCCACCTTGGCTTGGAGAGGACTGTTTGCCAGCCTCCTGCCCTGCGACTATGGACCTGGTACATATTGCCCTTTGGAACCAGTGTTCGGCCATACCAGATTGTAAGTCACTCATTCTGGCCCTTTACATACAGGGGGGCATTCTGTACTTGCCCTGTGTGAACCATGATACCCCAGATAACTGTGCCATGAAGCCCATTCATATAATGAAAGACTATGGGAAAGACTTTAGCTACATGGCAATTGAACTGTGTGAAGAGGATCTGAGCGCTATTCGGTGGTTTTGTGCGCTCAGATCCCAGCTATCTGGGGATATGGGAAATGTGAGTAAATGTGAATTGCAGTAATGCGGATGGGTTGTCAAACTAGAGAATTGACCAACAAATACTTTTGTCCGGACATCCCCAGGCCGATCCGTTGGGATCAGACCGTGTATGCCGGCTTATGGTCACGGGGGAGGTGTGTAGCGGAACCCATCACTGTTTTACCCTGTTTTATGATTATTTAATTCTTGGTTAAAATATGATCCTACAATATGTATGCTGGTTTATACTCTGCAGAATATTAGCCAGACTTTTGCAGACCTAGGCTAATAGATAATCCTATTACAGAGATTCAAGAGATAAGAAAGTTGTAAAGGATCCTTGCATTGTCCAAAGTGTTTCCATTCTCTGCTAAGAACAAAGAGGTGTAATTGAATCAGTGTCTGATTGTATCAAAGTTGCCAGGGAGGTGTGACCCCCCTATTGTTCTCTTTGTGTGTATTGTGTGTAGCCAAATATGGGCATGTGTATTGCCTGTGGCCAAAGAGATGTATATATAGTTCTGCAATAACAAAATAAAGTCAGTATTCATTTGACTCCCAAATTGTGTGTCGTCCAATATGGGAGGTCGGGGATGGTGAAACTGTAGTGCCTCGTGGGTATTTTATCGTATACCAGCGGAGATTTTGGACTGCGTGTTCCTGCTCCGTTACAGGAGCATTCTCATTATCAAAGCAAAATGGTTTGCATGAAAGAATGCAAGCGATTTTTGCATTAAAAAAAATGTGTTGGGGGTGATTTTCACAGCCCCAGAAACGGTTGCTGTGCTAGAGGGTTAGTTTTTGTAAAGTCAATTGGCTTTTCAGCCACTCAGCAAAGATCGGTGATGTCAGGTGTGACGTCACTGCCGTTTCCGAATAACTCAGAGGATAGCTCAGAGGTTTCAGCAAACACCTACTGTGTTCATACTCCACCCTTCCCCACTGCCACAAATTAATTGGATGCCTCCCTCCTACCATTAACCCTCCGCTGCACCAATGCTCATATGCTATATATAAATAAAAACAGAAAACCCTGACACCCTAGAAAACAAGCACAAGTTAATATTCACATCTAATTAAATGCTTTTTTTTGTATGTCTGCATATGAGTGTCTGTCTGTGTGAGTGTGTATGTCTATGTGAGTGCCTGTGATTGTCTGTGAGTGAGTGTCTGTGTGAGTGTGCATGTCTCTGTCAGTGTGTTTGTGAGTGTCTGTGTGAGTGTCCCTGAGTGTGAGTGTCTGTGTGTGAGTGTCTGTCTCTGTGTTTGAGTGTCTGTGTGAGTGCCTGTGTCTATGTGTGAGGGTCTGTGTCTGTGAGTGTCTGTGTGTGTGTCAATTTATGGGGGCTGGGGGAGGTCACATGAGCAATTCACTGAGGCTAGTGGAGATCACAGGGCAATTCACTGGGGCTGAGGGAGGTGATGGGGCAATTCACTGGGGCTGGGGGAGTGCACAGGGGTAATTCACTGGGGCTGGGGGAGTGCACAGGGGTAATTCACTAGGGCTGGGAGAGGTGATAGGGGAAATTCACTGGGGCTGAGGGAGGTGATGGGGCAATTCACTGGGGCTGGGGGAGGTGATGGGGCTATTCACTGGGGCTGGGAGAGGTCACGGCGCAATTTACTTTGGCTGATGGAGGTCACAGGGGCAATTCACTGCGACTGCGGGATGTCACAAGGAATTTCCCTGGGGCTGGTGGGAGGTCACGGGACATTTCACCGGGGCTGGTGGAGCTCACAGGGCAATTCACTGGGGCTGAGGGAGTTCACAGGGCCAACTCACTGGGGGCTGGGAGAGATGATGGGACAATTCACTGGGGCTGGGGAAGGTGATGGGGCAATTCACTGGGTCTGGGGAGGTGATGGGGCAGTTCACTGGGGAAGGTCACAGGGGCACATCATTGGGGCTGGGGGAAGTATCACCTGGCATGGGGAGAGGAGTGGAGGGGAGAGGAGGGGAGAGTTGGGAAGGAAGAGAGGAGAGTAGAGGAGGAGAGAGAGAAGCGACAGGTGGCCATGGGGAGTAGAGGTGGAAAGGATGTGGTGAGGAGTGAGAGGAGTTGGAGGAGGGAGAGGAGGAGGGAGAGGATGAGGAGGGCGAGGAGGATGAGGAGGAGGAGGGAGAGGAGGAGAGTGCAGAGGTGGGTGGTGGAAGGGGGGCCCGAACATCAGGCACTATTAGGAGAGGGACAGAATGGAAGAGGCCTGATCCCAGGGGAGGTGGTAGTTCGGGGAAGTGATAGGCCTCAGGGACAAGTCAGGGAGGCAAGGGTCCCCATCCACAGTCAAGAGCGCAAGAGGCTAAGGGCAAGCACAGGGCACACAATTATATGCACCAGGAGAATGTGGTCCTCCTCTGTGCTATCCGTAGCTGCCACGTCAGTCTTGCAGGGGGGAGGGAAGCTAAGCCTGGGACTAGGGCTCAGGCTTGGAAGGAGGTAGTTGGAACAAACTAAAGAAAAAAGACACTTATATGTATATGGTGGCAACTCCTCTTAGGTAAGAGACAGAATAGAGTGGAAGTAGAATCAATTGCAATCACTAAAATAATAAGTAAACGTGAGTATAAGATATTAATTAAATAAAATACATTAAAAACAAAACCATGACGTTTAAAATGCATAAAAAAACAATGTCCCACAGCAAGAGCAATTTAATTGTGAAATAAACTCAAGTGATAAATATTACATACAGTATATATAATAACAATGACAGTGATTATTACATAGTTTTAAATACAATCACAAAAAAATCCAATAAATAATCAGAAACTTTAGCAACAGGAAAGAATATATATACAAATACTGACTACTTTCACTACCCTAGTATAATGATCTTATTCAAATCACTTTATAGTAAAACACTGAATTTATAAATTGCAGTGAAATATCATAAAATTATCACAAAATACAAAGTGCTCACTATGTGTAATAGGACTTTACTTATGTGATTTACCTCAATTGTTATATATACAAATCAATCTTCAAAATGGTGCGTAATTCCAGCAAATATGATCGAATATATGTCCTTGTATATGTATTAATTCAGTTATAAGATCATTAGCAGATAGGAGATGAACAATTTATAACAACACAAATTTAGTTTAAGAGGCATTGCACATAACTGTACTGGGCTTTAAGCTCTGGTGCATAATTTATATACTTATATCATGTATACGCCCATTGTATCTGTCTCCTATATGTTTCCAAGTTATACTTACCTGTTATGTTCTCTAATTGAATATCTAAAGTTATGTAGAGATAGAAGAACACTTATAGTCCCTATATATAAGGATCACTAATAAACAATTAAACTTTATTTAAATGGTACAACAACGGCGTGATATAATTGTTAAAACTTAAATTAAGAAGTGGTCTAAAGAAAGAAAACATAGACCACTATCACCCTCCTACAGGGGAATGTATTGATGCAAGGAATATTTATTTAAATTTGCTGGTTATGATAATAGTCCCATTGTATTTTAGGCTATTCCACTAATAATGCCTTGTACAAAATGAAAGTATATACTGAAATCATATACAGTGAGTAGGGATAAATTCTCTTACATTTATATCTATGTCTTCATTATAGTGCTTGTTCATAAGCCTCTATTATACTGGGAAATAAAACACACCAGTCTAGATATATCTAGGCTCCAATTTGGCCTTATCTTATTCCTTCATTAACAAAAATACAAATCTAATGTACTATTTATATTTACAGATTACTATGACGAATAACGAAAATAAAGAGGAATAGAAAATACGTCAAACACGAGAACGTGTACAAAGATAGAAAGATCGTCAGACGCCGGGGGAACAGAAAATTTGACACGTAAAAGAACGTGAGAGAATCGCAAGAAGGCAACCAAAAACATCTATAAAATGTATCAGAACAATCTGATAAAAATTATAATGTTGATTTAGACAGTCATATTGATATAACTGCTCACAATTGTCCTTTAACAGTAGAGGTTCATAATTGTGGTAATATGAATACTGTCTGTCAGTTTTGTGGGGCTTATCATTTCAAACAGGAAAGACCCAGAGATGGCGAGTTTGTTATTTGCTGTCAAAAAGGCAAGGTAAAACTTCCACAAAGACAACAATTCCCAACATATTTACAAAGCATTATGACTGAGCCTACTTTCCCCAACTACCAAAATTTCCAATTAAACATAAGATTGTATAATAATGCCATATCCTTTGCATCTATGGGTGCAACATTAGCTGCTAATGTGCCAGGACATGGTCCTTACTGTTTCAAAGTACAAGGACAAATTTACCATCGTACTTCACATTTACATCCAGAGCAAGGAGAGCAAAGAAAATTTGCTCAACTATATGTCCTAGATACAATGGAAGCTGTTGAACAACGTATGCAGCTTCCAGGAAAAAATGCTTACCCATTGTGTTTGTAGAGCTTGATAAAATTATGGCCCAAAACCCATACACTCAAGCCTATAAAAAATTGTCAGAAGTAGAAAAGGAACAACAAATTCTGCAGAAATACATCAATTACCAATCCCAAAAGTCAATATGGTTCTTAAAAGAGATCGCCATACTGATAAACGCTGTTACAACTTGCCAAAATAAAATGAGGTTGCAATGGTCTTTCAAAATGACGAGGGAGAACCACCATTTAAAAAAAGGATATTAGAATATATCCCAGAAATGATGAGCAACCTTTCATTAATATAAGTATCTTAAGTACTAATTTGGATCCAGTTACATATCCCATATTTTTTCCACATGGGGAAGCAGGTTGGCAACCCACATTAACACTTGACAGTTACCCAAATTCAAAACTACGTGTGAGAAATAATATTTCCATGCTTGAATTTAAAGTGTCTCAAACTGCCATTCAAGATGAATTCAAACCCACTTTATGTGGTGGAAAACTGACACAACAATGGATGAATGATATCTATTTGCAAATTGAGGCAAATAATTTAAACTTCATCAAATATCAACAAGATAAACTATAAGTAGAACAGTATTGTGGACTGATGGATTATGTCGCTGAGGTAGCTACAAGCAGAGAGTTTGCAGCTGGCAAAGCCGTAATTTTACCTTCTTCTTTCCAAGGATCTCCTCGCAATATGCGAGAAAGATACAATGATGCTATGGCTATTGTAAATAAATATGGCAAAGCAGATTTATTTATTACATTTACATGTAATCCACAATGGCCAGATTGTACAGAATCTGCTAATTGGACAAACTGCTTCCGATAGACCAGATTTTAGTGGCACAAATCTTTAAAATCAAATGAACTGAATTTATATGTGACATAACCATAACTCAGTTATTTGGCAAATGTCTGGCTTATGTTTATACCATAGAATTTAAAAAAGAGGCCTTCCACATGCACATATACTTATAATCCTTCAAGAGAAAGATAAATTGGATACTGGTGACAAAGTGGATTCAGTGATTATTGCTGAACTACCAGATCCATAAATACATGGTAGAATATATGAGATTGTAACTCATTGTGTGATTCATGGACCATGTGGAGATCTTAATCCACAGTCACCATGTATTGAAAATAAGAAATGTACAAAAAAAATTCCAAAAGGTTATAGAGACAAAACTTATGCTAATTGTGACAGCTATCCATTATATAGAAGAAGAGAAGGCCAAAATGCTATTATTCGTGAAAAAAAGATATATAACAGGTATGTGATACCATACAATCCACATTTACTCATGAAGTATAATGCACACATTAATGTGAGGAATTGACTCTGCTGGGATTCGAACCCTAGTTTGCATGTTGCTGGACCTCTTCCCTACCGGTACGCCAGCCTGCCTCTTGCAGATTTGCCTGAGATCTGATACCTTGACGCTAAAAGCAATGAAATCAGTGACAACTCTCTTTAGCTGTGTCTGGTCAGCTATCTGGTTCTTGGCCTATATAAGGCACTTCCTGTCTCTGTATCCTTGCCAGATTATTGTTGGTTCCTGATCCCTTCAATAAAGCTTGTTCCTGTTTCACCTACAAGTTGCTGAACTGGATTATTGCTGACCTTGGCTACTGGTCTCCACAACCTTGTGATTCCTATATCATTACAGAATAATCTGGTCCTTTCATGGAGACCGCTGGGTTAGATTCTGCATTGGCCCAGCAGGTTGCTTTTACTGCAAGAACTGTGCAGACCCAGGCACAGACCATTCAAGTGCTGCAGGACCAGGTAGCTGAACTGCAAAATAAATTTCAGTCAATGCACAGTGAGTATACCAGCTACAGGGCACGTGATGTTGCGGCTGCTACTGTTACACCTGCACAATATGCCCGCTTGCCCCTGCCAGAAAAGTTTGGAGGAGATCGCAAAAAATTTAGGGGTTTCCTAAATCAATGCCGTTTGCACTTCATGATGTTACCTCACCAATTTCCATCTGAAAGAGAGAAGGTGGGATTTATTTTTTCACTATTCAAAGATGAAGCCCTGGCTTGGGGCTCCCCTCTTCTGGAACAGGACAGTCCAGTCTTGGGTAATCTAAATGACTTTCTTGAGGCCATGTGCCTAGTTTTTGATGACCCCAATCGATGTGCTACAGCAGAAGCCACTCTCCTTCATTTGCATCAAGGGAGGCGCTCTGTGGCTGAATATGCTGCTGAATTCAGACAGTGGGTTGCTGATACTACCTGGAACCAATCAGCTCCGATGTTCCACTTCAGAAAAGGTCTCTCAGAAGCTATAAAAGATGAGCTAGCTCGTGTTGATCTTCCTGCTGACTTTGATGCATTTGTGCGTTTGGCTATCCGTATCGATTGGAGACTTTCTGAAAGAAGATTGGAAAGACAGGGCTCTTTTAGACCAAGTACTACTTCTATTTCCTATTCAAGAATTTCTACTCTGACCCCACAAACACCTACAGACTCTGAGCCTGAGGCTATGCAGGTAAATCTAATAAGAGGGCCATTATCCAATGAAGAAAAACAGTGGCGACGCACTCACAATTTATGCCTGTATTGTGGTAGTGCAGGGCACTATGCCATCAATTGCCCTAGCAAATCCAAAAGAACAATAGCTATGGCTGCTGAGGGCGCACAGATTCGACACCAATCCCAGATAGCAGATCAACTGGATTCTGTCACACAACCCTTGTTTTCTCTGGCTCATGGTGAAGAGGGTATGTTGACTCAACATCCTCATTTTGTGGTGCCTATCACGTTGCAATGTGGTGATCATAAAATTTAAACTACAGCTATGATAAACTTGACTAAGCTTCCTCTACAATATCGGGATTTTGCAGATGTCTGTGATAAGAAGAATGCTGATCAGCTTCCACCCCACAGGCCCTATGATTGCCCAATAGAGCTGTTGCCTGGGGCTGCTATCCCATTTGGTCGTATTTATTCCCTCTCTGAGCCTAAATTGAAAGCTCTTCGTGAATACATACAAGAAAATCTTGCCAAAGGTTTTATTCGACCATCTACTTCCACAGCAGGAGCACCTATATTCTTTGTAGAGAAGAAAGATGGCAGCCTACGGCCATGCGTTGATTACAGGGACATTAATAACATCACTGTTAAAAATCGCTACCCCTTGCCTCTCATTCCTGAACTTTTGGAGAGACTTCGCTCAGCTAAAATATTTACAAAGCTTGATCTTCGGGGGCATATAATCTGGTTCGCATAAGACCAAATGATGAATGGAAAACAGCTTTCAGAACCAGGTACGGGCATTACGAATATCTAGTAATGCCATTTGGGCTTTGTAATGCCCCTGCAACTTTCCAGCATCTTATCAATGATGTACTACGAGATCTCCTGGATCAGTTTGTTGTGGCATATTTGCATGATATCCTTGTATTCTCTGATAATCTTGAAAACCACAGAAAACAGGTCCGTATAGTTCTGGAGCGCCTTCGTACCCACCACCTATACATTAAACTAGAAAAATGTGAGTTTGAACAAACAGAAATTCAATTCCTGGGGTATGTAATAACTCCTAAAGGTTTAACTATGGACGCAAGTAAAATTAAAGCTGTGCTGGACTGGCCCATCCCCAAGAATGAAAAAGATGTCCAGAGATTTGTGGGGTTTACCAATTTTTACAAGCGTTTCATTAAGAATTTCTCTGCCGTTATTACACCGATCACTGAACTCACACGTAAAGGGACTCCTTTTCAGTGGTCCGATAAGGATGATACCGCATTTTCCCGATTAAAGACTCTGTTTACATCTGCCCCCGTCCTGGTACATCCTCAGCCGGAATTACCATTTATTGTGGAAGTTGATGCTTCTGATTCAGCTGTTGGTGCTATACTGTCTCAAAGGACTGGACCTAAGATGCTGTTACATCCGTGTGCCTTCTATTCCCGCCAGATGGTGCCCGCAGAAAGAAACTATGACATAGGGAATAAAGAACTATTGTCTATAAAAGCTGCCTTCACCGAATGGAGACATCTCTTGGAGGGAGTTACCCATCCAATTACTGTCCTCACAGATCACAAAAATCTGGAATGTATTCGATCAGCTAAGAGACTGTCAGCCAGACAAGCACGCTGGTCCCTATTCTTCTCGAGGTTTAATTTTTTGGTTACATACCGTCCTGGCTCCAAGAATGGTAAGGCGCATGCCTTGTCTAGAATAGCTGACCCCCTCCATGCTACCGTAACCAAGACCACCATCTTGCCGGAGGATATATTTATAGGAGTTACTTTTCCTTCTGATCTGATGTCTTGCATTAAAAAGGGCTACGCTGAAGACCCAGTTCTTCGTGATCCTCCTCGTGATCTCCATATGACGATGCTTAATGGGTTTTGGATTTTTCAACAACGTCTGTTTGCTCCGGAGTCAGTGCGACTGGACCTTTTACGTCTTTACCATGACTCAAAACCAGCAGGTCATCCAGGAATCCGAAAGACGCAAGACCTACTTGCCCGATCCTTTTGGTGGCCGAAGTATCATGAGGATGTTAAGAAGTATGTGTCGACTTGTGATGTATGTGCCAGACATAGGACTCCTCGCTCATCCCCTGTTGGCTTGCTTCAGCCTCTTCCGATTCCTCATCGTCCCTGGGGATCTATATCCATGGACTTTATTGTGGAACTACCTCCCTCTAAGGAACACACTACCATTCTTGTTGTTGTGGACAGGTTAACTAAGATGGGTCATTTCATACCAGCTCGTGGTCTCCCTTCAGCTAAACAGACGGCTGACCTGGTTATTTGGGAAATATTTTGCTTGCATGGAGTGCCCGATGAAGTAGTTTCTGACAGGGGAGTGCAGTTTACATCTCGTTTTTGGAAACATTTTTGTTCTAACCTAGGTATTAATGTAAATCTGTCGTCAGCTTTTCATCCACAAAGTAATGGACAGACTGAGCGAACCAACCAGACTTTGGAGCAATATTTGCGGTGCTATATTAGTTACCTGCAGGATGACTGGCTGGATTTTTTACCCACTGCGGAGTTTGCCTATAACAATGCCCAACACTGCTCCACTTCTCTGAGCCCATTTTTTGCCAATTATGGTTACCATCCAACCTTTCTAGTTAGTCTCCCGATTACTACTCCCGTTCCTGCAGTCACTGACCGGCTAACCGCCTTACGTGATTCCCAAGCACTGTTGAAAGAGACTCTTTTGGAGGCTCAGGAATGTTACAAAAGAGCTTCTGATAGGCATAGACTGGGGCCTCCTTTCTATCATGTTGGTGACAAGGTGTGGCTGTCAACAAAGAATCTTAAGCTTCGGATTCTTTCTCATAAATTGGGTCAAAGGTTCATGGGACCTTTTGAGATCATTGCTCAGATCAATGCTGTCACTTTCCGTTTGCAACTTCCAAATTCCATGAAAATACATCCAGTGTTTCACGTTGCACTGCTTAAACCTTTTCATGAAAATACTTTCCCTGGCCGAGCCCTACCTGCTCCACCTCCAGTCCTCGTGGATGGCGAAGATGAATACGAAGTGGAAAAAATTCTTGACTCCAGGATCTTCCGTAACAAGCTTCAATATTTGGTTCGGTGGAAAGGCTATGGTGAGGAGGCTAGATCGTGGGAACCAGTGGACAATATTCACGCTCCTGATCTTCTTCGGTCTTTCCATGCTCAGTACCCTGCTAAACCGGGTAATAGAGCATCCGGAGGCTGCGCCTATAGAGGTGGGGGTAATGTGAGGAATTGACTCTGCTGGGATTCGAACCCTAGTTTGCATGTTGCTGGACCTCTTCCCTACCGGTACGCAAGCCTGCCTCTCGCAGATTTGCCTGAGATCTGTGTAACGGATCTCCTGGCACCCCGACCGGGTACCTCCGTTGATGGACGCGTCCTAGCTTGCGTCGAGGCCTACAAGCACCGCACCGGACACCACAACCACCACAGACTCCACAACTGCTGTAGCTTAACTGGAGCCACGCCGTCTTCCTTCCACCCTGTATGAATCTCCAGCATCCAGGATCGTGTGGGGAAGATCCCCTCCAAGAACGAGACGAGGCTACGTTTTGAAGGGTCAAGCAGTGAACTCCCTTGCTGGCACACCCAGCCTGGTTTTTATTACAGTCAGATAAACAGAACACACCGAGGGGAAGGTATAAACAACCAATAACACAATAGTAACGCCCACAGTTTCCCTCCCCTCTACTTGAGAGATAATTGAGTTTATTACTGTATCTACTCAATTATCTCCCAGCTAAAACTTACACATTTTTATAACTTTATGATTTTACATAGTACATAATAGATCTTACATTTTTATGAACAACATAAATTGTGGAACAACATATTAAAAAATGGCATGAATCAGACCAGGGGTTCAAAAGTTAGTAAAAGTATCTTTTACCCATAACACACAGACATTTCACAGGCAATACACATCCCTCATAGTTGGCCATACAATACACGTAGAGGGACAATAGGTGGGTCACACCTCCCTGAGGCTACCTGGCAACTTTGATACAATCAGACATGGATTAGATCATCCTTCTTTGTTCTTATGTCTGAGAATGAAAACACTTTATACAATAGACTTCCTTATCTGTAACAGAATTATCTCCCATGCCAAGGTCTGCACTAGTCTGGGCCAATATTCTGCAGAGCATAAACCAACATACATACAGTATAATAGTTGGATCATATTTTAACCATAATAATCATAAAACAGGGTAAAACAGTGATGGGTTCCGTTACACACCTCCTCCGTGACCATAAGCCGGCATACACGGTCTGATCCCAACGGATCAGCCTGGGGATGTCCAGACAAAAGTTAGTCAATTCTCTAGTTTAACAACCCATCAGCATTACTGCAATTCACATTTACTCACATTTCACATATCCCCAGATAGCTGAGATCTGAGCGCACAAAACTACTGAATAGCGCTCAGATCCTCTTCACACAGTTCAATTGCCATGTAGCTAAAGTCTTTTTCATAGTCTTTCATTATATGAATGGGCTCCATGGCATAGCTATCTGTGGTATCATGGTTCACACAGGGCAAGTACCAAATGACCCCCCTGTATGTAAAGGGCCAGAATGAGTGACATACACTTTGGTATGGCCGAATACTGTGTTTAAAGGGCAATATGTCCCAGGGCCATAGTCGCAGGGCAGGAGGCTGGCAAACAGTCCTCTCCAAGACAAAGTGGCGAAGGGCACTTCGTCACACATCTCCCCTTTGGGGGGAAGTCTAACCAGGGACCTGACCTTCTGCCGGTCAGTGCCTCCGTTAGACAATCCACCAACCCACAATAAACCAGTGCAAGAGCAGCCCACCCACAACAAACAGTTACTGCACATGGATATTTCGCTGTGGTGATGGGGCAACACGCTGAGGGGACTTGAGGGGCAGAGGCCAGCGGCACTCTGCCCTGATGCCAGCTCTTCTGCTGGTATAACCTGCAGGACATCCTGCTCTGTACAAGGGACAAAGGGAGGGCAGAGGCCGACTGCACTCTGCCCCGCTGTCAGCTCTTCTGCTGGGGTACTTAGAACATATTCCGGCTCAGTAGCCAGGGAAACGTGGGGGTCAGTGGGGGTTAACATTTCCTCTGTTAACCCTGGGGCCACATTAGAAGTTAGCTGGGGAGGGGAATTTGTACTTACCCCCACCTCCGGTTGTCCCAGTGAGGGTAGTTGGGGATCTGGACAGGCTGTGGGCGCAGAGACCACGGTCCCATCTGCGCCATCTGGGAGATTGGTGTCTCCCCTTGTTAAGGTAAACTGTCGCTGGGGAGGAAGGACGACACCTTTTGCCCCCTGGGGTTCACACTGCCGCTGGGGGGGAAGGACACCTTCTGCCCCCTGGGGTTCACACTGCCGCTGGGGGGGGAAGGACGACACCTTCTGCCACCTGGGGTTCACACTGCCGCTGGGGGGGAAGGACGACACCTTCTGCCCCCTGGGGTTCACACTGCTGCTGGAGGGGAAGGACGACACCTTCTGCCCCCTGGGGTTCACACTGCCACTGGGGGGGAAGGACGACACCTTCTGCCCCCTGGGGTTCACACTGCCGCTGGGGGGGATGGACGACACCTTCTGCCCCCTGGGGTTCACACTGCCGCTGGGGGGAAATATGACACCTTCTGCCCCCTGGGGTTCACACTGCCGCTGGGGGGGAAGGACGACACCTTCTGCCCCCTGTATGGCCGGTAGAGAGACCTCGGTCCCATCTCTACCTGCCATCTGGAGGTCATCCCAGGACCAGTCAATGAAGTCTGGTTCTACTTGTCGAGTAGGTTGGGGCTGCACGAAGCTGAGCAGGTGTTGGTAGTCCTGCTTCAGCTACCACTCTCTCGTTACCAGGTGGGTCATGTCTTTGCTCACCTCGCCTTCATCATCCCAGACATACATGCCCATCCGGTAGTCGTAGATGTCCCAAAACCTAGACCCCTCCATGCTGCCAAGATCAATGTCGTCCTCCAAGGCCTCCCATAATAAACCCGGGCCATCATAATCATCCCCCTCCGGTAAGTCGTGTTCAGCCGTCCAGTGGGTAAGTCGAACGGTATGCCACCAGAGGGCCTGGTATGCGTTGTCCAGCCAGATCTCTCGCTGTACCAGGGTCTCTAGTCTTGTCACCCACTCATCCAGGGGCTGCTCTCCCAATAGATACATCCGCATCGCCACACGCTTCTGTAGCCGCTGCTCATCACTGGGGAGACTCTCTCCTCGCCGCCATTGGGCATCTTCCAGGGCATCATACCAGAGTTCCTTTCTGTCTGCATCCCTGTAGTCCGCGGCCTCCTCCTCATCCTCATCATGGAACGCTGTCCAAAAACGATCCGGTTCCATCCTGCTGTAGCCAGGGGCGCTGTACGGATACTAGCGTTGCCCTCAATTTGTAACTCCCAACGTTACCGGGCTGTTTTTCCTCGCACTAGGACGCCATCCCACCACTGCCAGCCAATGTAACGGATCTACTGGCACCCCGACCGGGTACCTCCGTTGATGGACGCGTCCTAGTTTGCGTCGAGGCCTACAAGCACCGCACCGGACACCACAACCACCACAGACTCCACAGCCGCCGTAGCTTAACTGGAGCCGCGCCGTCTTCCTTCCACCCTGTATGAATCTCCAGCATCCAGGATCGTGTGGGGAAGACCTCTCCTCCAACGAGAGGACATCAGGAACAAGAATTCAGTAGTTACAGCTCCAGGGAGTATGCAAAAGCATAGCAATCCCCAGTATGATATAGCGATCCCCTCCAAGAACGAGACAAGGCTACGTTTTGAAGGGTCAAGCAGTGAACTCCGTTGCTGGCACACCCAGCCTGGTTTTTATTACAGTCAGATAAACAGAACACACCCAGGGGAAGGTATAAACAACCAATAACACAATAGTAACGCCCACAGTTTCCCTCCCCTCTACTTGAGAGATAATTGAGTTTATTACTGCATCTACTCAATTATCTCCAAGCTAAAACTTACACATTTTTATACATTTTTATAACTTTATGATTTTACATCGTACATAAATAAATCTTACATTTTTATGAACAACATAAATTGTGGAACAACATATTAAAAAATGGCATGAATCAGACCAGGGGTTCAAAAGTTAGTAAAAGTATCTTTTACCCATAACACACAGACATTTCACAGGCAATACACATCCCTCATAGTTGGCCATACAATACACATAGAGGGACAATAGGTGGGTCACACCTCCCTGAGGCTACCTGGCAACTTTGATACAATCAGACATGGATTAGATCATCCTTCTTTGTTCTTATGTCTGAGAATGAAAACACTTTATACAATAGACTTCCTTATCTGTAACAGGATTATCTCCCATGCCAAGGTCTGCACTAGTCTGGGCCAATATTCTGCAGAGCATAAACCAATATACATACAGTATAATAGTAGGATCATATTTTAACCATAATAATCATAAAACAGGGTAAAACAGTGATGGGTTCCGTTACACACCTCCCCCGTGACCATAAGATGGCATACAGGGTCTGATCCCAACGGATCGGCCTGGGGATGTCCGGACAAAAGTATTTGTTGGTCAATTCTCTAGTTTGACAACCCATCAGCATTACTGCAATTCACATTTACTCACATTTCACATATCCCCAGATAGCTGAGATCTGAGCGCACAAAACTACTGAATAGCGCTCAGATCCTCTTCAAACAGTTCAATTGCCATGTAGCTAAAGTCTTTCCCATAGTCTTTCATTATATGAATGGGCTCCATGGCATAGCTATCTGTGGTATCATGGTTCACACAGGGCAAGTACCGAATGACCCCCCTGTATGTAAAGGGCCAGAATGAGTGACATACACTCTGGTATGGCCGAATACTGTGTTTAAAGGGCAATATGTCCCAGGGCCATAGTCGCAGGGCAGGAGGCTGGCAAACAGTCCTCTCCAAGACAAAGTGGCGAAGGGCACTTCGTCACAATCTGATACCTTGACTCTAAAAGCAATGAAATCAGTGACAACTCTCTTTAGCTGTGTCTGGTCAGCTGTCCGGTTCGTGGCCTATATAAGGCACTTCCTGTCTCTGTATCCTTGCCAGATTATTGTTGGTTCCTAATCCCTTCAATAAAGCTTGTTCCTGTTTCACCTACAAGTTGCTGAACTGGATTATTGCTGACCTTGGCTACTGGTCTCCACAACCTTGTGATTCCTATATCATTACAATTAATGTGGAAGCTTGCATTTCTTTAAAATCCATTAAATATGTCTACAAATATATTTTCAAAGCCGAAGGATGAACCTACTGTAGTGGTCAAAAGTGCAGAAAATCCAGAACAAAGTTATTACAGGATGAACTTGCATCTCATGTAGCTGCTTGTTATGTAAGTGCGCCAGAAGCAATGTGGCATCTTCTCAAATTATAAATGCATGATCGCTCACATGCAGTATATCGATTGGCTGTACATTTGCCCCAAAGACACTTAGTGTATTTCCATGTTAGAAATGAAACAAATGCTTTGGCACAAAGTGAGCATCGGCAAACTACACTAACTGCGGGGTCTCATTTAAATTGTAACGACTTAGATGCATGGGAATTATTATATATTAACATTCCATACCATTATGTTTTCGTTAATAGATTATGGCGAAAACGAAAAAAAACGTGGAAATAAAATATTACCAAGAATTTACACTCTCCAAGAGACCTTGAACGTTTCTGCTTACGTTTACTGCTTCTAAATGTTCCTGGTGCACAAAGTAATGAACACTTAATAACTGTCAATGACATAGTTTATGAAACATTTCATTTAGCTGCGCGACAGAAACTTCCTAGCTGATGATACAGAATGGGAAAGATGTCTAGAAGAAGCAGCACTGTGTCAAATGCCACGGCAGATGAGGGAACAATTTGCATTCATTTGTATCTTCTCAAATGCTCCAAATGCATTAGCTTTGTGGGACAAATCTAAAACAAATATATCTGAAGACTTTTTGCAACCATACAATGAGCCTATTACCCAATTAAAAACATTAATTTAAATTCAAGAGGTCTTTCTTTCTCATGGATTAAGTTGTGCAAGTTTTAATCTGCCAGATCCAGGACTCATAGACGACATAAACTTTGAAGACTATAACACTCAGCTTCAAAGACAAAGAAAAGAAGAAAGACTTGCAACTTTAAATACATTACAATTGCAAGCATTTGATGCAATAAAAAATGCCCTAGATGATGACAAGCTCAAATAGCGTTATGTCTATCTAGATGGACCTGGCCGATCAGGAAAAACTTATCTGTATAATTTATTGATGAGTTTTGTTCTAGCACAAGGTGAAATAGCATTGCCATTTGCAACCACTGCAATTGCTGTACTTTTGTTAGAAGGTGGAAGAACTGTGCATAGTGGATTTAAAGTGCCAGTTCCCATCCTGGAAACATCAGTGTTGGATATTCGAATGACATCATTGCAAGCAAAAACAATTAAAAAAAGTAAATTAATTCTAATAGATAAAGCTACAATTATGTCATGCCATGCCCTACAATGTACTGAACGTTTGCTACGTGAAGTAATGGATAATGATTAGCCATTTGGTGCAAAGGTAATGTTGTTAGATGGAGATTTTAGACAAATGGAAATCTAACTGACATTGTCAAAAAAATGTAAAAAAGTACACTATGGAAACTATTTACCCATCTTCATTTGCAACAATAAATGAAACCAGAAGGAGAAAATGATTTCAATGATTGGCTCATTAAAATTGGAGAAGGAAAAACAGAGCGAATACAAAATTTACCTGATGATACCGTGCAAATTCCATCTCATATGGTTTGGAAACAGGATCTCATATCAGCCAAATAAATACCTAGGATTATGCAGAGCTTGCAAACAAAGTAATCCTAACATAAAAAAATAAGGATGCATTGTTTCTCAATAATGAAATATAAAAAAAAAAAAATGCACCGCAAAAAATTATCACAGTGCTAATTATGTACTTGGTAATGAAAAAGGAAGTCAGACAAACTTTTCAACTGAATTCATTAATTCATTAACTCCCTCTGGAATGCCACCACATATTTTGCAGCTAAAGAAACGTGCAATTGTCATGTTACTGCGAAATATGAACCCCAAAAAAGGACTATGTAATGGGACCAGATTAATTGTTCAAGAATTAAAGGACTATTTCATAGATGCTTAAATTCTAACTGGTACCCATAAAGGGGAGAGAATTTTCATACCAAGAATAGATTTGGCACCAAGTGAAAGTAGCCTCCCTTTTGTACTTCAAAGGAGACAATTTCCCATCATCATGGCATTTTCCATGACCATTAATAAATCACAAGGACAATCTTTCAAATCTGTGGGTATCTTTTTAGAAGAACTAGTATTTGCACATGGTCAACTGTATGTTGCATTTTCAAGATGCAAGAATCCAGAGGCTATTAAAGTTTACATTGAAAACAACCAAAGTCAATGAGGTACTATAACTTACAAGACTAACTAAAACTATAACAATACAAGACATGTCAAAAAACAAAAATGCTTTCACCTCAAGGACAAATTCACAAGAAAATAAAAAAAATATATAGAACAGTGGTTTTATTTCAAGGACGAACTTTTATGTCACTCGGACTCTTTTTAGAGAACCTCTATTTCACTAAGAAACTCTATAAAATGGCAAAAAAATAGAGAACAGTAGTTTTACTTCCAGGACAATATTAGATGTTTCTGGGATTCTTTTAAGAGGACCACTATTTCACATAGGAAACTCTAAGTGCCATTTTCCAACAATGCTTTCATCTCAAGAACAAATTTACAACAAAAAAAACAAACAAATTTAGAGTGGTTTTATTTTGAGGACCACTATTTCACTAAGAAACTCTATAAAATGGCAAAAACCATAGAGAACAGTGGTTATACCCTGCGGACGAATTTTTAGATCTGGTGGTCTCTTTTTAGAGGACCACTATTTCAGAAAGGAAACTCTATGTGCCATTTTCAAGAATTACAACAACAACAAAAGGTCAATAAAAAAAACAACAAAGACAAAGTAACATATTGAAATTTCATGGAAGCGGCCTTTTGGCAGGATTAGCCCTACAAAACACTTTGGTTGCATTTTATAACAGAGGAAGGCAAACAATAAAAACCCTGATTGAAAGTTAGCCAATTGTATCAAGGGGGGGGGGGGAATTAATTCCTTGATGAATGCATTAACTGGCGATCAGATTACTCCCTGGATTAATACTCTCCCTTTAATTATACATTTAAATTGTACAACAAAAGCTCCTCCTCTTAACATGAAATTTTAAAAATATACAATGAAACAACTTAGCACACTTTTTTCAAAAAATATTAACATTACTAACAATAACTTGAATTGTTATAAAATGCAACCAAAGTGTTTTGTGGGGCTAATGCTAAAAGAAATTTCGATATGTTACTTTGTCTTTGTTGAATTTTTTTTTTTTCTTGACCTTTTGTTGTTATTGTTGTAATTCTTGAAAATGGCACATAGAGTTTCCTATGTGAAATAGTGGTCCTCTAAAAAGAGACAGCTAGAGATAAAAGTTAGTCCGCGGGGTATAACCACCGTTCTCTATGTTTTTTGCCATTTTATAGAGTTTCCTAGTGAAATAGTGGTCCTCAAAATAAAACCACTCTAAATTTGTCTTGTTTTTTTGTTGTAAATTTGTTCTTGAGATGAAAGCATTGTTGGAAAATGGCACTTAGAGTTTCCTATGTGAAATAGTGGTCCTCTTAAAAGAATCCCAGAGACATCTAATATTGTCCTGGAAGTAAAACCACTGTTCTCTATTTTTTTGCCATTTTATAGAGTTTCTTAGTGAAATAGTGGTCCTCTAAAAAGAGTCCGAGTGACATAAAAGTTCGTCCTTGAAATAAAACCACTGTTCTATATATATATTTTTTATTTTCTTGTGAATTTGTCCTTGAGGTGGAAGCATTTTTGTTTTTTGACATGTCTTGTATTGTTATAGTTTTAATTAGTCTTGTAAGTTATAGTACCTCATAGTAGACAATGTTTTTTGTAAAAATGCAGCCATCATCTAATAAATCACCTTGACTTTGGTTGTTTTCAATGTAAGCTTTAATAGCCTCTGGATTCTTGCATCTTGATAATGCAACATACAGTTGGCCATGTGCAAATACTGGTTCTTCTAAAAAGATACCCACAGATTTGAAAGTTTGTCCTTATGATTTATTAATGGTCATGGCAAATGTCATGATGATGGGAAACTGTGTCCTTTGAAGTACAAAAGGGAGGCTACTTTCACTTGGTGCCAAATCTATTCTTGGTAGGAAAATGCTCTCCCCTTTATGGGTACCAGTTAGAATTTCAGCATCTATGAAATGGTCCTTTAATTCATGAACAATTAATCTGGTCCCATTACATAGTCCTTCTTTTTGGGTTCATATTTCGCAGTAACGTGACAATTGCACCGTTCTATAGCTGCAAAATATGTGGTGGCATTCCAGAGGGAGTTAATGAATTAATGAATTCAGTTGAAAAGTTTGTCTGACTTTCTTTGTCATCACCAAGTACAGAATCAGCACTGTGATCATTTTATTGTGGTGCATTAATTTTTTCTAATACTTCATTATTGAGAAACAATGCATTCCTATTTTTGCATGTTAGTATTACTTTATTTGCAAGTTCTGCATAATCCTCCTTATTTATTGTATTTTGGAATATAGCTGATATAGCTGTTTGCAAATCATATGAAATGGAATTTCCACGGTATCATCGGGTAAATTTTATATTCGCTCTGTCGAGCATGTGACGTCACGTCATTAGCATATGCCGGTTTCGAACACAGCAAGAAGATGCACTGCTGGGGATAGATGAGCAGCAGAAGGTCAGTTGTTGTCCCTCACTCCCCGGGATTCAAGGCGAGCAGTTGAGGGGCATTTAGGCTGCATGGACCAGGCCACATGTGATGCTCGCACCATACTGACACCCCATCCACGCAATGCGAGGCTTGCACAACATACCACATTGACCACCATGAGGCTCGCATTAGGCGCAGGACTCCTCTTCCTCAGTACGCTACCTCCTCCCACCACGAGGGGGCGCTGTCACAGAGCAGGAACATACCAGGGACTGTGCATGGAGGCAACAAGGACTAACCAGCAGCACAATGGTGACATATACAAGAGTGCACACACTACTACGAGAGAGACAGCAGGGAAAGAGGGGGAGAGAGAGAGACAGCAGCGAAAAAGGGGGGAGAGAGTGACAGCAGGGAAAGAGGGGGGAGAGAGAGACAGCAAGGCGATGGTGCTCATCGCGAGGCCCCCAACTTTGCTAGCCTTCAAATTTCCTTGCCGTCATTTTTGACGGGCAAGTAGCTAGTCTCATATAGTCTACCATGTTTTTCTGGATCTGGTAGTTCAGCAATAATCATTGAATCCACTTTGTCACCAGTATCCAATTTATCTTTCTCTTGAAGTATTATAAAAATATGTGCATGTGGAAGGCTTTTTTTTTTATTCTATGGTTATGTCATGTATTAATTCAGTTTAATTTGATTTTAAAGACTCTTGCAACTAAATCTGGTCTATTGGAAGCAGTTTGTCCAATTAGCAGATTCTGTACCATCTGGCCATTGTGGATTACATGTAAATGTAATAAATACATCTGCTTTGACATATTTAGTTACAATAGCCATGGCATCATTGTATCTTTCTCACATATTGCAAGGAGATCATTGGAAAGAAGGAGGTAAAACGATGGCTTTGTCAGCTCTGTTCTACACATAGTTTATCTTGTTGATATTTGATGAAGTTTAAATTATTTGCCTCAACTTGCAAATATGAATCAATCATCCATCGCTGTGTCAGTTTTCTGCCACATAAAGTGGGATTAAATCCATCTTGAATGGCAGTTTGAGCCACTTTAAATTTTAAGCATGGAAATATTATTTGTCACACGTAGTTTTGAATTTGGGTAACTGTCAAATTAGTACTTAAGATACTTATATTAATGAAAAGGTTGCTCATCATTTCTGGGATATATTCTAATATCCCTCTGAAATGGTGGTTCTCCCTAGTCATTTTGAAAGACAATTGCAACCTCATTTTATGTTGGTAAGTTGTAACAGAGTTTAGGTTGAGGTTAGCTCTATGAGGTTCGATTTAGCAGATTAGTTAGGCTGCAGTGTATTTTGTGAAAGGCCCACAGCAAACATGATAGGCCCTTCTATTTTGTATATGTTAAGAGCATTTTTTGTGCACTACTGTTGTCATTAGGTGTTTAGGATATGGAGTTGGGCTTAGAGGGTTGCGCACCAAAAATTGTATATATGCTTCCTGTGACGAAGTGCCCTTCGCCACTTTGTCTTGGAGAGGACTGTTTGCCAGCCTCCTGCCCTGCGACTATGGCCCGGGGACATATTGCCCTTTAAACACAGTATTCGGCCATACCAGAGTGTATGTCACTCATTCTGGCCCTTTACATACAGGGGGGTCATTCAGTACTTGCCCTGTGTGAACCATGATACCACAGATAGCTATGCCATGGAGCCCATTCATATAATGAAAGACTATGGGAAAGACTTAAGCTACATGGCAATTGAACTGTGTGAAGATGATCTGAGCGCTATTCGGTAGTTTTGTGCGCTCAGATCCCAGCTGTAACGGAACCCATCACTGTTTTACCCTGTTTATGGTTATTTAATTCTTGGTTAAAATATGATCCTAGTAATATACTGTATGTGTGTTGGTTTGTGCTCTGCAGAATATTGGCCCCAGGTTAGTGCAGACCTTGGCAGGAGAGATAATCCTGTTACAGATAAGGGAGTCGATTGTGTGGAGTATTTTCATTCTCAGATAAGAACAAAGAGGGCTGATTTAATCATTGTCTGATTATATCAAGTTGCCTCAGGGAGGGGTGACCACACCTATTGTCCTATATGTGTATTGTGTGGGGGATATGTGAAATGTCTGTGTGTTATGTGAAAAACATACTTTTACTAACTTTTGAACCCCTGGTCTGATTCATGCATTTTTTTAATATGGTGTTCCCCTGGGTGAGAGATATTGAACGGTGCTGGACTTAAAGGTGTACCCCAAGTTTTTGGGGTACATCCAGAATGTGGTTAAAATTGTGTCTGTTTTAATTGTGTTACCTGTTATCTGAGGGGAGGAGACGTGGGGGTTGAACCATGTATCTAATTGGCTGTGATAATTATGTGGGTGTAGCCCTTCAGAGGGCACCATTGCATAAAAGGAGATCCCCTGTCATTAAAGTTATAGTTCTACTTGACCCTCAAAACGTAGTCTCATCTCGTTATTGGAGGGGATCGCTATATCATACTGGGGATTGCTATGCTTTTGCATACTCCCTTGAGCTGTAACTACTGAACGCTTGTTCCTGATGTGTCCTCCTTGGAGGAGAGGTCTTCCCCACACGGTCGTGGATGCTGGAGATTCATACAGGGTGGAAGGAAGACGGCGCGGCTCCAGCTAAACTACGGCGGTTGTGGAGTCTGTGGTGGTTGAGGTGTCCAGTGCGGTGTTTGTAGGCCTCGGCGCAAACTAGGACGCGTCTATCAACGGAGGTACCCGGTCGGAGTGCCAGGAGATCCGTTACACTTCCATTTTGTATATGTTAACAGCATTGTCGTTTTCTGTTTTGTGTGCACCACTGTTGGCATTTTTTGTTGTTGTTGCTATCCTGTTTTGCATGTGCCAATGTTGTCATTAGGGGTTTCCGGTTATGGGATTAGGCTTAGAGCATTAGTTAGGTTGCAGTATGTTTCTACAAAGGCAGACACAAAACAGGATAGGTCCTTCCATTTTATATGTGTAAACAGTGGTATTTGTTATATTTATTTATTTTTAGTTACTTGTAATACTGTACCTCTTGTCTTCAATGTGTTGTGTATAAATTGCTGTAGATATGATGAGACTCTTCAGGCAGTGTCTGTTGAGAATTAAAGAGAGAGATGCAAATGTTAAAATAACATTTAAATCAATTTGTTTTTGTAGTAAGAGCATGTAAAGCAGGATATTTACTTCTATTTTGTATGTATTCAGAGAGGTTTAGCTTATGGGGTCAGGCTTAGAGAGTGGTGCATATAAAAGAGGATAGATGGTTGCATTTCTTATGTTTTAAGAACATTTGTTGTAGCATTCTGGTTTGTGTGCACGGCTGTTGTCATTATATGTTTAGGTTATGGGGTTAGGCTTACAGGTTGTTGCACACAAAACAGGATATATTCTTTAATTTTGTATGTGTTACCAAATTGTTTTTGAAGTATCCTGTTTTGTGTGCGCCATTGTTTGTATTAGATGTTTAGGTTATGTGTTAGGCTTATAGGTTGGGGCACAGAAAACAGGATATATTCTTCCATTTTATATTTGTTGACAACATTTGTTGTAGTATCCCGTTTTGTGTACACCACTGCTGACATGATACGTTTTGGTTATGGGGTTAGGCTTATAGGTTGTGGCACAGAAAACAGAATATCTTTTTCCATTTTATGTCTGTTAACAACATTTGTTGTAGTGTCCTGTTTTGTGTGCGCCACTATTGGCATTAGGGGCTTATGATTTTTTATATTTTTTTGTGTGTATTTTGCAATCTTTTGTGTGGG
The DNA here is from genome assembly GCA_027410445.1 of Discoglossus pictus. NCBI lineage: Eukaryota > Metazoa > Chordata > Amphibia > Anura > Alytidae > Discoglossus > Discoglossus pictus. Next base: position 19,865,914 of record CM050172.1, read on the forward strand.
TCACTGTTGCCATTAGGGTTGTAGGTTATGGGGTTAGGCTTTGAGGGTTAGTTATGTTACAGTGCATTTTAACATTGGCAAACACCAAACGGGATAGATGTTTAGTTTTTTTTAAACTTGTTATACTGTACCTGTTGAGTTGAATTATTAGTTGTGTATAAATAACAGAGGGTCCCCTGCTGACAATCTTCCTGCAACACTCTTCAGGCAGTGTCTGTTGAAAAAGATAGAGAGAAATGCAAATGTTGAATTTTTTTTTTGACGAAGAACATAGTATTTTTGTTAAGCAAATGTATTTTTGTACATTACCTGTTGTTTTTAATTTGTTGTCTGTAAATTTCTGCAGATTTGACAGTCCGTGTTACACCGTGCAGTGCTGCAAATTAGTCAGTGACACTGTTGAGGCAAAGTCTGTTGAAAATTTGAAATGTTGAAATGCAGTGTAAATATATATCTAGATATATATTTTTTTTGTGCTAAAAGTATAGATTGTGTTGTAAACTATATATCTTAATAAAAGCTATGTTCTTGTTGAAATTTCTAATTTTTTCTTCTTTTAATATATACAGCATTTTAACCCCACATACACATTTATCTGTGTTTGAAATCTTACTATACATGAATAATGTCTTCAAATTGCTTCTGTACATTAATATATTTTTTTGACAATATTTGAAAGGCAAGTTTTTTTTATTTTTATAAATTATGAATTTATTAATGAATGGTCAAACTTTATATATCTTGTAAATGTTACTGTTTATAAATAACGTTGTTCTTGTGAATATTTGAAACCATAATTTTGTTGTTGTTGTTTAAATTATTACTTTATTAATAAATTAATTAATTATTGCTTACCTATTTGCTGTAATTTGCAGATTTGAAACTACTAAAGTGATAATAAAGTTGCTTCAGAAGTAACGTCACCAGTGATATGTCCAGTCACACTGTTCATCACCTGAGGAGAAACGTAGAAATTTCTGGAAAGTTTGCAGTATTTATAGACTTTGAGCTGAAGTAGAAACCGTTAGAACGCAATACGCATTCGCTATTTGCGTTCCAGCCGTCAATTTTTTTGTTCCAGCCACCATTTTGCGCAAAGTAGTTACTTGTTGCCTGGAAAGTGGGCGCGATTTTGTGTGCGCAGGATGTGTGTTACGTGCCGCATGAATTGTTATATAGTTTGGGTAAGTTTTCCGAGTATGTGTTTTAATCTTAGGTGCTTAGCCTCGTTTTCGTTTTTTTCGGCTGCCATTTTTTCTCTTGCTTAACTAATTTTTTAATGGCGAAAATAGTGAAATGCGACTTAAATTCGCAAGCAACCTCACTGACAGACGTCCGTGGTGTGTGTGATGTTTAAAAAAAAATAAAATAATGATTTTGTTTTTTTCGATGTGCGCGTTTCGTCCATTAACTTCATCATTTTTCGACCTTGCGGGTTGTATATTTTTTTTTATGTGAATCGCATTTTTTTTTCCTAAGTCCCGAGGGTTGTATTTTATTTTTTTTCTAAGTCCCGCTTTCCTGCCGCTTTCCTTTGTAACATGTTACGGGACATCATTTTTAAACTTGTTTTTTTTTTCAAAGTGCTACAGGTCTCGCAGTGTGAATTGGATAATGAAGGTATATGTTGAACTGTAGTCCCGCGGCTCGTAGATTGATGTTTAACTGTAGTCCCGTGGGTCCTAGGGCGCTAATCTCCCTCAGTGTAGGGAGAGCCTTTGGCACTCCCTGCCTAAAAGTCGTATGGGGTCATAGGGATGAGCGCCTACAGCGCTCATCTTCACCAGCGCAAAGAGCGCCTTTGGAGCTCCTTGCCAGCAACTGCGGTCCTCGCTTTGCGAGGGTCGCAGTTACGGCGGGCTCGCTATGCGAGCCCGCAAGCGTTAGCAACAGCCCGTATTGCTGAGAACTATATATGTGATATTCAGCACTTGAGTTTATTTCACAAATCATTTGTGCTTGCTGTGGGACATTGTTTTTTAATGTATTTTAAGCGTTGTTATTTTGTTTTTAATGTATTATAACAAAATCATATCTAATACTCACATTTACTTATTATTTTAGTGATTGCAATTGATTCTACTTCCACTCTATTTTGTCTCTTACCTCAGCAGGGGTTGCCACCATATACATATAAGTGTCTTAAGTTTGTTCCAGTTAGCTTTACACTTAATTTTGGTGGCTGGTATTTGTTTATTAATAAGACAATTTACTTAATGATATTGATTTATTCATGTAAATTACCATCTCCCAATTGTATACTGTTCTCTCTTCTTAATTGGAAGGAGGTAGCAGCAAAGGTTACTGCGGTAGGCACAGTGCCAAGGGATGTGAGGTCTGTAAAGCACCGTTTTGATGACATCAGGGCCAAGGTGATGAGGATGATGGCTACGGAGGACCAAGGCCGCATTGTGAACTATAATGAGTGGAAGAGGGTCAACAGGGACCTTCTGAGACCGTTGGCCGCTGCTGGAGCTTCACGCCCAGTGGCCCAGCAGGACCCAGCCTCCATGTCAGGTGAATATCACATACACCAACATGCCACCACATGTGCATCACACACATTACACATGTACATGATGACCAACAAGGACACTGACATGTCAGCTCCATGGAATTAACAAGGGATAGATGGATGCCTCATTAAATCCATGAAGGTGACAAATCACTGTCATTCCTGGGCACAACAACAGTAATCACGCAATAGAGTCCATTTATTGGTGTGCCCACTGCAGCCTATGCAGTTACAGACTACAGCCGGAATCAAGATAGCGTTAGGAGCCAAGAACGATCAAGACAATAAACCAAAAAATAGATCACATCTAGCAAATGATGGATAATCTGAGTTGCAATTAGGAGATTCAAACTCACCAGTGTACAGCCAATTTGTGTATAGTTAAAGGTGGTATCCTTAAACCCTTGAGTGTTAAGCATATCTCCCTTGCAATGTCACATGAGGGTGCGTGCCGAAGGTTCTTTGTGCAGTTAGGAAACCCAAATATACCTCTAAATGTAGCTGGCTTTTTCAATCAGACGTGATGACATCATGGGCACACCCCAATGATGACTCTATATGATAATTAGCATTCTTTAGTAATTAAAATAACTGCTGTTTTTTTATATCCTGGAAACTAAATGCCCCAATTAAATTGAGTTTCGGTTGCTGTAAATGAGGTCGCAAGTCAATTTGCTATTCAATTGGCGTCTTTTGTGGGCTCCAAATAGCTTACGAGTTACAGGCTTGAAAAATTCAGCCTCCCAAAGCCTTTGATCTCTCACTGTCGTAGGAATTACGATGGCTGAAATGGATAATCGCTATTCAGTTGCTCAATTTCCCCAAACCCGCACATTTTTTCACACCCGTAAATGGCAAAAGGAGAGAATCCTACGAGTGCTAGAGATGACCAGCAAGGGGGTTAAACTCCTATTCGTAGAATTGTAAATGCAAATAAAAAATCAATACTGCACTGTAAATAACGGGGAAAGTGATGATAGACATTATAATTAATTGCACAGCAGTCTCAGGCCCGCAAATCTGCAGGAAATTACATTTATATTTATGTTTCATATTGGGGCTAAATCGATCTCTGGTATCAATGAGTTAATACATATCAGGCCACCCATATGGACTAGGAAAGTATTGGCAATCATTGACATAATTCATTATTTTGCAGGTTTGCGAGTCTGATTGCGTATCGGACCCCTGCACCTAATTGAATGACATGTAACCTCCATGTTTTACTGTGGTAAAAAAGTCTCATTTTCTAATGGCTGATTCGAAATGGGAGGTTACGGCTTGCTGAATTGATCATGTTCCCGCCCTGAACTGCTATGACCCAGTGCATGGTTTACGGTTTCGGCTTTGGGACAGTAACTTGCTGGCTTGAGCAATTGAATAGCATCGTAATGGGAGATGAACTGGGGCCCGCAACGCACCCCCAGACATACGGCCTACTACGAATATAGGGCACATTCAACTCCCTTTTATATAACGTTACACCTCTAAAAAGTGGTAAGTAACTTTCCCTAACTACTCCATGTTTTTCAAAATAGTGAGTGAGCCTCTTCTAAAATACGAAACATCCATAATATTGCCAATGACTCTTTCTTAGCTTTACACAAAATCGGTAATCAATTGAGATTTTACTGATTACTCACAAATTTATTTATATATCCATTAATATGTTTGAGTCATTAGATATATATTAGAACACCAAATATTGGCAATATCATACCTCCACATAACACATTGCAATGTTCAGGGTAAGAGATAATACCAATCATGAAGCCCTGACTATTAAAGGGATAGACACACTCCAAACAATGCTTCAACAAAAGGTCTGATCCTCACCACAGGGCAGTACTGACAGCAATCATCTGCATCACATCAATCTGAAGGTATGTCATCTAAACAATTACCTTGGGTCTTATACACTGGATTGTGAGCTATGTCACCATGGGCAGTCCTAAGCCTTAAAGAAAGGGGTGTGTGACACTGATGGTGGCAAAATGGGGGAGGTGAACGCCACAGGTACATCACTAGCATGCGCATCTGTGGGGCATCCTCAAACGGAAGGTGAGGGAGTGCAAGGTCTCTAAGATCCACCAGCTCCCTGATGTCATCATGGATGAGTGGAAGAGGACTCCAGTGGCAACATGTGAAGCTCTGGTGAACTTCATGCCCATGAGGGTTAAGGCAGTGCTGGGAAATAATGGTGGCCACACAAAATATTGACACTTTGGGTCCAATTTGGGGTGTACTCACTTCTGTTGCCAATAGTTTAGACATTAATGGCTGAGGGGACAGCAGATTTACACTGTTATACAGTCTGTACACTTACCACTTCACATTGCAGCAGAGGGGCATTTCCTCAGTGTTGTCACATAAATAGATATAATAACATTTACAAAAAAGTGAGGGGTGTACTCCCTTTTGCTGGATACTGTATGCCTGATAACATTGTTTCTATGCCTGATAACATTGTCTCTGCCACGGTTTGCTTTCTGAAAACGTTCCTGATAAGCACTTTAGGTAAGAACAATTTATATGCAGTAAGTGTTTGTTGGGGGTAGAGTGTATCAGCTGTGTGGCTACCTATGTGTAAAGTTTAATTGCAATATTTCCTACAGGGAGTCATGTAGTAGAGCCCTTAGATTGTTTCTCAATACACCAATGGTAGTAATTTGTTAACCAATTTAGCAAAATCATCACCTATAATAGTTGTGAGCAAGCGGGTTGTTGCGTGGGCCAAAGGCGCTCCTTGCCAGCAACTGCGGACCTTTGCAACATTTACGGACTTACGCCAAACAAATACGAGACGCGGGACTTAGAAAAAAAAACATTACGACCTCGCAAAAATATGACTTTAACGGCCGACCCGCGCGAACCTGAAAACATTAAAAACACAATAAAAACACACAACAAACACATAAAAAGCTTACCCACAGCAAGAGCGGGCACCCAGGACCTCTGCCAGTGAAGTTACACCTCCATTTAAGTCCAAATGACAGAGTTTAGACACCCGAAAATCACCTAAGCGAGATAAAAAATGGCCGCTGAAAAAAACGAAAACGAGGCTACAAGAAATAATGACGCAAAACACCACCAAGCACATAGGGCTTTTCCGAAAAAGCCGTAAGAGGTCAAAGAACAAGGAAGCTAAATCAGCCACAGACGCGTACCACACATTAGGCGCCATTTTACAACACTAACTTCCTGAATGCGGAAGTACACAGCTACCCTAACGGCTTCCCCTTGCGCACACACACTATTTACACTACACACATTGCTGACACTTACACCTCAGCTCCACAACACTGAAAACACACATTGTATGCTACAGCAACATGAAAACAGATTGACAGCTCTTCAGCACAATGCTTCCTGCATATATTACTTCCAAATAGGTAAAGTATATTCCATTATTAATGTATTATTTATTTGATTACCATACACCAAACAGCATTACCTCACTTACAATTTCATTGCCGTAATTTTTTGACGGGCATTATTCTAGTGTACATATAAAACACAGTATGGGATGTGCATGTTTTATTATGTTCTTTTTGCTAAGTGTACTGCCTTTTCTAATAGTGTTTCTTTACACCGCTCGTGACTAATGGAAAAGTCATAAAATAATGAAACATGTTGGAAGAGGTCTGCAACAGTGATGCTTTCTGAAAAGCTTCAGTCTACATTGAAATCACCACATCTTGAAGGAGACCTTACTACTACCTTAAGGGAACCCTAAGATCACAGCAGGTGGAATCTGTTGAAGGGATCCATAATTGGGGACAGTTCACCACAGTGGAAAGGAACTGGCCTTGACCATGGTTGGTGGAATGGACTTTTTGGGTCCTGTTACTGAGCTGTTTTTCCAGTGCAACGCTTTGCACTGATTCATTTTGCTTTAGTAAAGAACAAAAAAATATATCTAACATTTAAAAAATGGCCGATAAGATACTTTTTCTTCTATAGTTATTCAAAATTTATATTTATTATTTATTAATTGTGCTTTAAAGGACCACTAAACTCACTTTAAGTGCTCTTTATGGCGTGAAAGAGTACAAGATTGTGTGTTAAAATCATCTAGTGTTTTAATTACATGAATAACTGCTAAAATATCTAAAGTTTTAAATATATGCTTACATTAGTCTATTTTGCCCACTGGGTGTTGCATGTGTAATCAGCAGATTGTCCAACGCGTGCTTTGTGAAGGCTATGATGGATAGCACAGCTTTTCCCTGGACTAAGGTTACACCGCACGGACCACTTAACCAACAGCTTTCCTGATTTAGGTAAGTCCAGGATTCTATGCCTGCACAGATAGATGTGGTAAGGGTTAATTTTTTGTTTGTTTGGATCACCGCACAGAGCATCACAGCAACAAACAGTAACCCCCCTGCATTGGTCAAATTCCAGAAATGGCAAGAGAGCAGAAACCTGCATTTTCTGCCAGCAAGAACAAAATAAAACTGGGGATATAATCAGTCTGACAAAAACCTTAACATTGACATGAATGGAGACACATCCCTGCAACCTGATTGGTTGCAGTAATAAAGCAGACATGGAGCAGTCTGTGGACAGTCACACATATATTCACATATTCTATTTTATTTATTAAGATGTATAATTTAAATTTGTAATTAATTTATTTAAGTATTTCAACATGCTTTTAGGAAATCGTTACAGTGATGTATTCCAAACTGTGCTGAATTAAGAGTCCCTATAACTATTTTTTTTTTTATACAATGTCCAGATTTGTTCACATTGAGTCTTGTGTGCAAATATTGCACTATTGTATTGCCTTATTGGGATAATATAGCTAATTTATTATCACTATTGTTAATATAGCAAATTCTCAGGGTTGATGCAACACATTTTTATTTCTAATAGAAATGATTAGGAAGCGCTTTTTCTTATTTGTTTAAATCTATTTTTTGTCTCAATTCTTCTTGCATCCATTATAATAATGAGCAATGTGTGTGTAACGTCTACGCAGTAATTACTGCGCAGGTGTCATACGTTGCTGTTAAATATTAGCAACAATGAATGCCACTTAATTCAGCACAGTTTGGAATACATCACTATAACAATTTACTACACATTTTTTTAAATACTTTAAGAATTTTTAAAATACATGCAAATCCAATAAAATATGTGTATATATGTGTGAAAGACTTCCACAGTCTGCTCCATGTCTGCTTTATTACTGCAACCAATCAGGTTGCAGGGATGTATCTCCCATTCATGCCAATGTTAAGGTTTTTGTCAGACTGCTTATATTCCCAGTTGATTTGTATTCACAGATGCTCACATAGGAAGGGGGAGAGAGAGAGAGCACACAGAGAGAGACAGAGAGAGGTCACAGAGAAAGAGAGGGCGCGCACAGAGAGGGCACACAGAGAGACAGAGGGAACAGATAAAAAGAGAGAGGTCACAGAGAGAGAGAGAGCAAAGAGAGAGACTAAGGGCACAGAGAGAGTGCGCAGAGAGAGAGAAAGGGGGCACCCAGAGAGACAGAGGGCACAGAGAGAGGGAAAGCACACAGAGAGAAATAGCAGGGGGCACAGAGAGACAGAGTGGACACAGAGGGCCCACAGAGAGAGAGGGCACAGATAGAGCGCAGAGAGAGAGTGTACACAGATAGAGACCGGGTGCACAGAGAGAGGGTATATAAAGAGCACATAGACAGAGGGCAGAGAGAGGGTGCACAGAGAGAAACAGCACTGAGAGAGAGACAGCACACACAATTGAAGATAACATATGATACCGTCATATATGAATGGCAAGTTACTAGTTATTAATAATTAATGCTCTGGTGGGATTCACCTCAACTCACCTTCATGTTGTTTACTGCATTTAATCTGCTAGTTTTGTTTTTTTTACTCTAAAGCTGATTTTTAGGAAATGAAACCAACTGCGCAGAGAGTGAGAAAGGGGGCACCCAGAGACAGAGGGCACAGAGAGAGGGAGAGAGAGAGAGCACACCAAGAGAAAGAGCAGAGGGCACAGAGAGACAGAGTGGACCCACAGAGACACAGAGGGCACAACGTGAGGGCACACAGAGAGAGAGGACACCAAGAGAAAGAGAGAGGGCTTAGAGAGAGACAGAGGGCACAGAAAGAGGGCAAAGAGAGAGACGGCACAGAGAGAGGGTATACAGAGAGTGAAGGCGTACAGCAAGAGGGCAGAGATAGGGTGAAGAGAGAGAGAGGGTGCACAGAGAGAGAGAGGGAGCACAAAGAGAGACAGCACATACAATTGAAGATAACATATGATGAAGTGCAAGTTACTAGTTATTAATAATTAATGCTCTGCTGTGATTCACCTCAACTCACCTTCCTGTTGTTTACTGCATTTATTCCTCTAGTTTAGTTTTTTTTTACTCTCAAACTGATTCCTAGGAAATGAAACCAACTTTACTAATTTTAATCTATAAAAGGGTGCTGTCTGTAGTTCACTTATTCAGGAAGTTCACATTTCTTGCCAGTAACCTAAAGCAAATCAGTACAGGTCTTGAAGAAGCTATATTCATTGTTTCTGAAGGTAAACTTTTTCACTCTCTCATATTTATATCTTTTTTGTCTTTATTGTGCTATCAATGTTTTCTTTTTCAGCATAAAGGGAGTGAGAGCAAATACGGGGAATTATAGACCAGTGAGCCTTACTTCTGTAGTGGGGAAGCTTTTAGAAGGGTTAATAAGGGATAATATACAAGAATATGTCTATTTGAACAGGATTATAAGTAGAAGTCAACATGGATTTATGAGGGATAGGTCATGTCAAACAAATCTAATTAGTTTCTATGAGGAGGTTAGTAGGAACCTGTATCAAGGCAACTCAGTGGATGTAGACCTTTTGGATTCTGCAAAGGCTTTTGATACAGTGCCACATGGGAGAATATTGTGCAAACTAAGAGATACAGGAGTTGCAGGAAATATCTGCTCATGGATTGAGAGCTGGCTAAAAGACAGGAAGCATAGGGTTGTTGTAAATGGAACATACTCCGATTGGACTAATGTGGTAAGTGGGGTTCCTCAGGGTTCAGTATTAGGTCCTCTCCTGTTTAACATATTTATTAATGACTTAAATGGTAGGTAGGATTGGAGTGTGGTGTCTCCATTTTCGCTGATGACACGAAGTTGTGCAAGGTAATTAAATCAGATAGTGATGTGTTTTCCCTCCAAAGGGATTTACATAAAATTGAGGAATGGGCATCTAAATGGCAGATGAAATTTAATACGAATAAATGTAAAGTTATGCATCTGGGAAGGAAAAATAACCATGTAATTTATAATATTAATAGAGCAAATCTAGGTGTATCAGATATTGAAAGGGATTTGGGAGTGCTTGTGGACAACCACCTAGGTAACAGTGCTCAAAGCCAAGCAGCAGCTGCAAATGCAAATAAAATATTAGCATGTATTAAGAAGGGTATAGAAGCCAGGGAAGCAAATATAATTCTGCCACTATACAAATCTCTAGTACGCCCTAATTTGGAATATGGAGGACAATTTTGGGCACCACTTCATAAAAAGGACATTTTAGAGCTGGAAAAGGTACAGAAGAGGGCAACAAAACTAATAAGGGGAATGGAGGGGCTAAGTTATGAAGAAAGACTAACCAAATTAAACTTATTTTCTCTAGAAAAAAGGCGTCTAAGAGGAGATATGATTACCTTATATAAATACATCCAGGGTCAGTATAAAGATTTGTCAAGGGAGCTTTTTGTGCCAAGAGGTTTTCAACTGACAAGAGGACATCCCTTGAGGCTAGAAGTAAAAAGATTCCACCTTAAAGAAAGAAAAGGGTTCTTCACAGTAAGGGTGGTTAATCTGTGGAATTCTCTACCAGAGGAGGTGGTGACAGCAGATTCGATAGATAACTTTAAAAGGGGACTGGATTTATTTCTAATTAAAAAGGGAATTCAGGGTTATCATGGATAATTAGAGAGGCAGTATTGATCCAGGGAGAAGTCCGGTCGCCGGTGTCTGGGATCAGGAGGGACTTGATTTTTTTTTATTTTTTTTATACAACTAATTCATTAATAGTTAATCCGCATATTGCAGATCGTCGGAGATCTTGAAAGGTTGAACTTGATGGACTGAAGGTCTTTTTTCAACCTTAAATACTATGGCCCTCATTCTATTAACGGCCGTAGAAGATGCGGGGCCGCAAGCTATTCGACTATTCTATTCCCTTACGGCCGGGGATTCCGGCAGGGTTGCGGCCGGCGCCTTGCTATCCCTTGCGGGCGCACGCGCCGGAGGAAAGCCTTTGATCTTAAACGGCCGCAAGAGTTTCGGCCGTAAGAAAATCTTGGCTGCTATTCAATTGCTCCGGGAAACCTCTCTGCAAGGCTAAAACCGAGCCGCAGCTTACTTGCAGAAAAAAGGTCCCGCAGGCACACAATTAAGCACATTTTAAAGCCATAATAAAGCCATCCTGCACTCTTATGAGACTATAAAGTGATTGTAGGTGTTAGCCTTAATAGCACAACATTCCCCTGTCACAACCTACAATGATGATGGAGTATAGAGGATCCTAGTCCTCTTATCTCCTGTAGGTTTTAGACCTAAGATTTGGGTGACTCAGACCAATGGACCTTCTTTGCGGATGCAAGAGCATAAGTCCCAGCTTTTGGTAGTGTGCCTGTAAGAACCTGGAAGGGAGTCAGAACGATCTCCTCTACCAGCATATGCCCCTGGGTCAATAATACACCTGCACACAAAGTCTTGATGAAAATTATGAACCACTTTATTTGGAAAACAACATCTTTTAACCAGGCATACATAATTACCAGGAAGGGGCTACCTTTAGTCAGCCCCTAACTGCCTCTGGCCAATCAGGCAGGGTCCCTACGTGGGAACCATGAGACTCCTCCCCAGGTCCACCCACTAGGCGGGGCCAACTAATCCATTTGAGGTCTGAATCTCCAGGGCAAAGCATACCTTTACTCTCCTGTGCCCATGCTATGAAGGCTGAGAAGCCTTCAGGCCATCCCATTGTTTCTGGGTGCCAGCCTGTCTGCTCTCCAGCTGTGAGCTTCCCATTGTTAGTTCCCTGCTGGACACTTAGCTAATGGGATTAACAGGCCTTTGGGAACAAAGGAGGTTTGGCTGTATTCAACGGCTTCCTCTCTACAATATAATGACACACTAATATAATAACATACATTCATATTTACAAATACAACACACAATGTTTGACACACATACAACCAACACATCCCACCAGCTCCCTCACATGACACCCATTACAATGAGCCTAAACATGGAAGGGATGGGGATATGCTAAGGGGTAAACTTATAATACTTTATCCCCTAGACCACAACATAACAATATATCCATAACAAGTGGGCCCCAAACCTTTTCTTCCACAGCAAGAGCCATGCACTTTGTCCAAACCTTATGGCCACTGGCTGATTCATGACACCCCTACACTCAAATCCGTAAATATTTTTTTAAAAAATGTATGTCACATATCCATATAAAAAGTCCAGAGGGCTTGGAGCACCTCAGAGCCGCCCACGCTGCGGACGGAAAATAAACAGTTAATGTAATCTCGGATTTGGGCTGATGTGCAAGCTTGAGAGGGGATTGCTAATAATCCTCATGTCCCCGATAATGATCCCTAGCATTTACAGAGCTTTACAGTGCCGTCTTGAATTTATTTTTGCATTTAAAGATTTCTGAGCTTACGGCCGATTGCAAGATATACAGCCGGCCGTAAGGGGATATCCTTGCGGCGCCGTATAATTGAATTGCAAGGTAACGGGAGCCCGGCAAGGAATCGCAGCTTTGCGGCCGATTTACGGCCGATAATAGAATGAGGGCCTATGTAACTATGTAACTATATATATCACATTACACTGGCATATATTGTGAATTTGTTGTTTACTTTGAATACAAAACATGTTTAAAATACAATACAATTTAATAATGGATTTGATTTCAATATTTTACTTTATCCTTTCCCTCAGAATCTTAGTCATAAAATAGTTCTCAGCAATTATTTTTGCGGCTGTAACATTGGATAACAAAGGGCGCATGGTTGGAAAATAAAAAAAACATATTATGATTTCACTTTGAAGAAAATAAATATGATCTGGCTATAAACATAATAAATATAATTAATTAGGATACCTTTTTTATTTATTTTTACTATTTATATATGCAATTATTATATATATTTATAGGTGGAGACTATCACAAGCCATGGAATCTGATGAAGAAGAATCTCTGATTGCAATAAATCTGAGGAGAAAATTAACAGATATTTTTGAGGAAGATATGGGTGGTTTGATTAATGACTTGAACCCTTTGTTCCTTCTGACTGAGGAGGATCACATACAACTTAATAAAGCTGAGAGCCAAGAAGACAGAATTGAAAAACTATTAAATGTTCTTCTTCAGATGGGGGAACTTGCTTGTGAAAAAATCCTTGATCATCTCGAAAAACTGATGCCAAGATCCAACTTGACAGAAAGTGAGTACTGTATAAAAAATTATTATTACATAAAATGCTTTAAAACGTTGATTATACAGTTCAGTAAAGTACATTACATTACAATAACGTGTAACTTTTACAGAGTAAAGTAAAAGCAATAATATTGTTATATAAGTGACAAAAGTAAGAATGACTAGTTAAAAAAAAAAATGTTGTAATATGACACCATTTTAAATAAATATTTTCATTTTTAAAATTTTCAGTTTAAAAAAAAATGTGGTGTGACAAGCCCAGGACTAACACTTGTATGTCCACATGCTTGGTAACAGGTGATAAAGAGCAATCTATCTACTATAGAGCTAAATATTCTAATGGCAACCATTCATTCTACAACCCACACACCTAATACAAATGAATATCATACGTCGATGCAGCTCATTAATATTCTGCGAATACAAGGGCAGGTCAGAAGCAGCTCTAAACCACTGACTTCAAATCCTCACGACAGTTATTGTAGCAGCAGTTTTAAAAAGGAAAACACTTTTTCATATGCGTTACCACTTTCTTTCTGATGTTTGTTTGTCACCATCACTTTTCACAGTGACAAATCATGTGACTGGTACTTAACAGCTCTGCTGGCATGACCCACTTGAGTCCTGTTATTGATTACAAATTATCAGCCTTATTAAATTGAGATTCGGTAAATTTAAAAGGGCTCTATATAAGGACAGAGCATATTTTATTTTACAGAAGTTTTTAGTTGGTGAACTTCTATCCAAAAGCAAGGTCTTCACTAACTAAAAACTTCTGTAAAAAAAATATGTGGTGTGCTTATATAGAGCCCTTTTAAATTTACCGAATCGCAATTTAATAAGGCTGTAATTAAGTAACTTACCTGAGAGACCAATATTGCTTGTATATATTTTTAAGGATACCAGTTGCATTATATGTGTTAATGATGTCTACCATCAACAGTTCACATTATATTTTTTATCTAGGCAAAAAAACCTTTTGAACTTTCCCAGACATCAGATAACTTTTATGTGATATAAATCGGAGTTCTAATACTTCTTATAAAGAAAGTGTTTAGTTTCACTGGTCATTTCATAAGATTATAGCCGTATTTTTCATATTCTAATAAAAACAGCATGTTATATTTAAATGTACCATAGCAATGCTGCGTACCTAATTATTTTTAAGTTTTTGTTGTTCAGTTATGTTTGACTCTAGGTGACCCTATAGAATCCACTCACTCCTCACTCCATCCTCACTCACCACATTACCCTCACTTACTCCACTCACACACACTCCCTATGATTCACTCATACACACTCACTCCACACTCCTCATTTACTGCACACTCACACACTCCCCACATACTCCTCCATCACAGCTGCAGGTCTCACACACACAGAGCAGCTCTGTCTGTGCTGCTGATCTCTGGTGTGGGCAGGGCAGCTGATAGGTTTATTATTTTTTATCAGTTTAAGACTTAGGATAATGATAGAGTGTTAACTAATTATGCAAAGTTGACTAAACAGACAATATTGATGTATTAGTCTAAGACAAAATGGAAGTTATTCTTCGACCATATATAATTTGTACTTGTTTTGGCCAGAGTATACATACTGAGGGCCTCATTCTATTGCTACTTTTTCTCAAAAAGTAGTAGTAAGTAGTGGTCACAAGTTCCTTCCATATTCAAATGCCTCCTAATTGCAGGCTCTGATCAGGTTATGTGCAGAGCGCTACTTTCCATTGCGATCCGTCTAATCGCATCTCAAAGCCTTAGATCTTTCACGGCTAGCAAGAGTGGCGGACGCCAAAATCACAAATCGCTATTCAGTTGCTCTGATTACCCATTCTGCCAAGCCCGTAAATGGCAAAAAGCCAACTCCAGGGAATCTGTGCCACACCAAACTGAAGTGGTTTATTATTATGGAAAATGAGAAGAGATGAGGGGTATGGAGAAAAAAAGAGAGATAGGGACAGGGAAGAGATTTTGTTCTATAAAGGTACTATACAGAATTTGGGTAGGTGGGTAGGGGAAGTCTTGCAAAGACTTGTGAATGCCATTAAGTTAGCTTGCAATTATAAAAAATGTTTTAATGCCTATGCTGATCCACAGATGTTTCCCCTGAAATAAAGTGGCCCATTAAGCATTTCTGAGCATTTACAATTTAATGCTCCCTATACATTTCCCTATAATTCATGTTTCACCATATAATATTTCCCTATAGTACTTTGTATTGCTCAATATAAAGAATTGTATAACTCATCATATTAATCAATATAACCTCTGCTTAGAATGTTTTTTATTATCTCTCTAACTCCTCCCATTGCTCAATGTAACCTGTCCCTTTAACTCCTCCTACTGTCTTTATATAAACTTTCTCACTATTACTCCTTGAATTTATTTATATACCGTATATACTTGAGTATAAGTTTTTCAGCCCTTTTTTTAAGGCTATACTCGAGTCACTCTCCCCCCGTGTCTCTCTAACCCCCCGTGTCTCTTTCCCTCCCCCCTCATCATCCTCAACCCCCCCTCCTCATTCTAAACACCCCTCCTCACTTTACACCTCTAAATACCTCCCCCTCTCTCCGGCCTCCGCTCCATCCTGCGTCTTCACCCGGTATATGCTAATGACGTGACGCGCATGTGATGTTACGTCATTAGCATGTGGAAGGAGCGGAGGCTGGAGGAGAAGCTGCAGATGGAGGTAAGTGAGGGGAAAGGGAGGTATTTAGAGGGGTAAAGTGAGGAGGGGGGTTTAGGATGAGTAGGGGTAAAGTGAGGAGGGGGTTTTAGGATGAGAATGGCGGGGGGGTTAGGATGAGGATGGGTGGTTTAGGATGAGGATGGGCGGGGTTGAGGATGAGGATGGGGGGGTTGAGGATGGGGGGGTTGAGGATGGGGGTTGAGAAGGGGGGTTGAGGAGGGGGGCTAAGGAGAGAGGTTGAGGAGGGGGTTTAGAATGAGGAGGGGGTTGAGGATGAGAAGGGGGGTCGAGTTTGAGGAGGGGGGTTGTGGAGGGGGTTGAGGATGTCAGGTTGAGGATGAGGATGGGGGTTGAGGATGGGGGGATGAGGAGGGGGGTTGAGGAGGGAGGTTGAGGATGAGGAGGGAGGATGAGGAGAGAGGTTGAGGATGAGGAGGGGGGTGGAGGTTTAGGAGGGAGGTTGAGGAGGGGGTTGAGGACGAGGAGGGGGTTGAGGATGAGGATGGGGGGGTTGAGGAAGGGGGGTTGAGGTTGAGGAGGGAGGTTGAGGAGGGGGTTTAGAATGATGAGGGGGGTTTAGGATGAGGTGGGAGGTTGAGGAGGGGGTGTTGAGGTTGAGGAGGGGGTTGAGAAAGAGTAGGGGGGATGAGGAGGGAGGATGAGAATGAGGAGGGGGTTGAGGAGGGAGGTTGAGAATGAGGAGGGGGGTTGAGGAGGGTGAAAAGGGAGGGGGGAAGAGACACAGGGAAGGGAGAGGAGGGAAGAGACACAGGGAAGGGAGAGGGTGGAAGAAACACAGGGAAGGGAGAGGGGTGAAGAGACACAGGGGAGGGAGAGGGGAAAAGAGACGCAGGGGAGAGAGAGGGTGGACACAAGAAAAGGGTACACAAGAGGGACACAAGGGGCAGCACATTTACCACCCTCGGCTTATACTCGAGTCACTCATTGTTCACAGGATTTTGTGGTAAAATAGATGCCTCAGCTTATACTTGAGTATATACGGTACACTTCCATGTAACTCATAATATGGCTGTATGCAAATATATCTATTTTATATACTTATACCTGTTGGTCTAAATAACCCTCATGTATAATTCCTCCAGTTGTTCCATATATGTTCTAAATCTCATACTCATAAATATCCTCTTAATACATTGTTTCACATCAAATTATATTTTTGGACATTTGGAAAACATAGTAAGTCAGAATGAAAGTGAAAGCACCTACTTTTCCCTGAATGTCAGCCATATATCAGAGTTTCTGGGAAATCATCTGGTTTCTCTGCTAGTACAAGGGCTGCACCAATAACATTCTGCTTACTTGTGATATTTTCCCTATATATATATTGAATTATTTTAAAGAAAGTAACATTTTTTTTTTTACTGACTCATGAATGGAATTTATTGCATATGTTGTTCACTCAGATTCATTTGAAAAAAGAAACATTGTACCTAAAAATGTATAGAATTGCAATGAACTGTATAGATAATCATATGTATTTCCAAGAAGATGTTACAAGTATTGTTGTTGTTTAGTCGTTCAGTCGCGTCCGACTCCGTGACTATGGACCGCAGCACGCCAGGTGCATCTCTCAGTAACTGCCCCTCTGAGCTCCATAATGTTCATGTTCATTGCTTCAGTGACCTCATCTATCCATCTCCGCCTCAGAGTCTTTTCTAGGGAATCCTGCCGTCTCACAATATAGCCAAAATATTTGAGCTTCAGCCTCATGATCATACCTTCTAGTGAACAGTTTGTCTTGATTTTCTGAAGTATTGATTTACTGGATCTTTTTGTAGCAAGGGACTCTAAGCAGTCTTCTCCAACACCACAATTCAAAGGCGTCAATTCTACGACTTCTTTATGGTCCAGCTCTCACATCCATATGTTAATACTGGGAATACCATAGTTCGAACTATGCGGACCTTTGTTCATAGTTTAATATCTTTTACTTTTTACAAGCTTGTCCAAGCTTGCCATAGCTTTCCTTTCCAGAAGCAAACATCTTTTATTTTCATGACTACAGTCACCATCTGCAGAGATCTTGGATCCAAGGAAAACAAAATCTGTCCCTGCCTCCACTTCTTCCCTATTTGCCAGGAAGTGAGATTGCCATTTGCCATGATCTTCGTCTTTTTAACGTTGAGCAGCAGGCCAACCTTTGCACTCTCTTCTTTTACCTTCATCAATAAGTGCTTTAGTTCTTCCTCACATTAAGCCATCAGAGTAGTAACATCGGTGTATCTGAGGTTGTTGATATTCCTGCCAGCAAAATTGATTCTGGCTTTGGATTCATCCAGTCCGGCCATACGCATGATGTATTCTGCATATAAGTTGAATACATCAGGTGACAATATACACCCTTGTTGCACTCCTTTTCCGATCTTGAACCATTCTGTTGTTCCATGCTCGGTTCTGACCGCGGCTTCTTGGTCGACATTCAGATCCCTTAGGAGGAGGATGAGATGATCTGGTTTCCCATCTCTTTAAGGACATGCCACATTTTGTTGTGATCCACACAGTCAAAGGCTTTAGAATAGTCTATGAAGCAGAAGTTTTTTTGGAACTCTCTTGCTTTCTGTATTATCCAGCGGATATTGGCAATTTGATCTCTTGTGCCTCTGCGGAACCCGTCTTGCACATCTGGTAGTTCATGGTCCATATATTGTTGGAGTCAAGCTTTTGGAATCTTAAGCATTACCTTGCTGGCATGTGAAATTAGTGCAATTGTTTGATAATGGGAGCACGCTTTGGCACTGCCTTTATTTTGGGATTGGGATGTAGACTGACCTTTCCCAGTCTATTGGCCATTGTTGAGTTTTCCAAATGTGTTAGCATAAGGCAAGAAAAGCTTTCACAGCATCATCCTGTAGAATTTTGAATAGTTCATTTGGGATTCCATCACCTCCTGCAGCCTTATTATCAGCAAGACATCCTAGGGCCCATCTCACTTCACTCTCCAAGATGTCTGGCTCCAACTCATTGGACAAATTATTGAGGTCATCACTGCTGTTAGGTTCCTTCCTGTATAGATCTTCAGTGTATTCATGCCACCTCTTCTTTATCTGGTCTTTTTCTGTTAAGTCCCTACCATTTTTGTCTTTAATCACTACCACTTTTGCATGAAAAGTGCCTTTGAGGTCCCCAATTTTCTTGTCGAGAGATGATCTCCTGATTTACCCATTTGGTTTTCTTTCTCAATCTCTTTACATTGCTCATTGTAGAATGTCACCTTGTTTCTTCTTGCTATCCTCTGTCATTCTGCATTCAGTTGGACAAATCTTTTCTTATTTCCACTACCTTCCGCTTTCCTTCTTTCATGGGCTACTTTCAAAGCCTCATCAGACATTTTCTTTCTTTTAGAGATATTCTTTGTTGCTGTTTCCTGGATTATGTTGCAAACTTCGGTCCAAAGTTCTTCAGGCATTCTATCTTCCATGTCTAGTCCCTTAAATCTATTCTTTACTTCCACTGCATATTCAAAAGAGATATTATTTATTTCATATCTACTTGGTCTATTGGTATTACCTCTTTTCTTCAGTTTAATGCAATAAGAAGCTCATGGTCTGAGCCGCAGTCAGCTCCAGGTCTTGTTTTTGCTGACTGTATAGAGCTCCTCCATCTTTGGCTGCAAAGTATATAGTCAATCTGATTTCTATGTTGTCCATCTGGTGATTTCCATCTGTCTCGGATGCTGTTGGAAAAGGGTGTTTGCTATGACCAGAGAATTATCCTGTCAGAATTCTACTAATCTCTGACCTATTTCATTTAGTACTCCAAGGCCAAATTTGTCAGTTATTCCAGGTGTCCTTTGGTTCTTTACTTTAGCATCTCCTATGATGATAGTAACATATTTTCTTGATGTTATATCTATGTCATGTTGGAGATCTTCATAGAACTGGACAACTTCAGCCTCTTCAGCATCCATAGTTGGAGCATAGACTTGGATCACTGTGAAATTCAATGGCTTGCCTTGAATTTGAATTTAAATCATTCTGTCAGTTATTGGGTTGTAACCGAGCACTGCTTTGGCCACTCTTTGATTAACTAGGATGGCTACTTCATTTCTTCTGCAGGATTCTTGACCACGGTAGAAGATCTGGTGGTTGTCTGATGTGAAATGTCCCATTCCAGTCCATTTAAGTTCACCAATTCCCAGGATATCAATGTTCAACATTGTCATTTCATTCTTGACCACATCTAGTTTGCCTTGGTTCATAGTTCTAACATTCTAGGTTACTATTCTGAATTGATCTTTGCAGCAGCAGACTTTCCTTTCCCCCTCCAGATACATTTGCAGCTGGGTGTCCTTTTGTCTTTGGCCTAACCACTTTATCAGATCTGGTGTTACTTGTACTTGCCCTCTGCTCTTCCTCAGTAATGTGGTAGGCACCTTCTGACCTGAAGGGCTCGTCTTCCGGGACATATCATTATGTCTCTGATTGTGCCTGTGTATAAAGTTTTCATAGCAAAGATACTGGAGTGGGTTGCCAGTTCCTTCTCCAGTGGACCACAATTTGTCTGACCTCTATTCCATGACCTGCCATCTTGGCTGACCCTACATGGTATAGCTCACAGCTTCATCGAAGTACACAAGCTCCTTCACCACGACAAGGTAGTGATACAGAAGGAAGTATTACTTAGCGTTAAAGGTCCATTTACCTCACTATAAGGGCTTTTTATGGTGTGAAAGAGCAAAAAATTCTATGTTAACATGATATATTGCTATTATTTGAACATGTTTTTAGGAGTATTTTACAGTGGTGTGCTCAAAGTTGTGCTGAATTAACTGGCCCTTTAAGTTCGCATAAATGAAGGAAAAAAGGGTTCTTCATAAAAAGGCACTATAAGAAAACCCTTCATCGAGGCCATCCGGTGCCTCTGAGTGTAATCTGTAAATCCGGTTACATTTTCTGTAATAGGACTTTGTCAAGATCACCTTGCGTAGGTCACAACATGACTCCATCAATAGCATTGAATGTTAGAACAGTGGGATTATTTTGATGGCAGGATGTAACATATCGAGCAACAGGAGGGTCATATTGTTTTTTGATGGAATAGATATGTTCCCATATTTTCCTTCTTAAGTGTATACATGTTATTCCTACATAGATCTTATTACATAGGTAGGTTATGACATATATTACACCCACTGTAAGGGGATTGACATTCCTTTTCTTTGGTCTCATATATTTGCAGCTAGTGCAATGTCCACAGCAGTATCATTGTTCTAATGGGTTTACCCAAGTTTGTGCTTTAAAAGCATACCTAAATTTGCTGGATTATGAATTCATTTAATAGGGGAGAATTAGTAGTGTATGAAAACATTTGATTTTTTTTGCATAAAAAACCCCCAAAATAAACATTAATTAGCTTACATTGAAGTTAGCAACATTTCCTATGGTTTTGGCAGTTGCATTTGATGGTGTACGCCCCTAGATAACCCAACTAAATTAGCATGAAATCTATATTTAGCTGTGCCCAATCAGAAGCAGGCTAATACATTGTATCACTCCAACTCAGTGGCTTCAGGCCAGCACTTCCGCTGCTTCCTCTTCCTGCTGTCTCACAGACACTGTGCAAACTGTCTCACTTGGGATGTAACTGCACTTATTACTAAAGGCTGCAAAGAATAAAGTAGTCTCTGCTCACTCACCTCTCACTTACTCATCCCTCACTCCACACTTCCTCACTTCACCCTCATTCCACTCCACACCACCAACACTCCACTCAGTCTATTCTCACTCACTCACTCCACTCGGTCTACTCATACTCAGTCGACCAACACTCACTCCACCCTCACTCCACTCACACTCAATACTACACACTCACTCCTCACTCCATCCTCACTCACTCCAAACTCACCACTTATTTAATCTAATGTCAGTTTAAGACTTAGGATAATGATAGAGTGTTAACTAATTATGCAAAGTTGATTAAACAGACAATATTGATGTATTAGTCTAAGACAAAATGGAAGTTATTCTTCGACCATATATCATTTTTACTTGTTTGGCCAGAGTATACATACTGAGGGCCTCATTCTATTGCTACTTTTTCTCAAAAGTAGTAGTTAGTAGTGGTCACAAGTTCCTTCCATATTCAAATGCCTCCTAATTGCAGGCTCTGATCAGGTTATGTGCAGAGCGCTACTTTCCATTGCGATCCGTCTAATCGCAGCTCAAAGCCTTTGATCTTTCACGGCTAGAAAGAGTTGCGACCGCCAAAATAACAAATCGCTATTCAGTTGCTCTGATTACCCCTTCTGCCAAGCCCGTAAATGGCAAAAAGCCAACTCCAGGGAATCTGTGACACACCAAACTGAAGTGGTTTATTATTATGGAAAATGAGAAGAGATGAGGGGTATGGAGAAAAAAAGAGAGATAAGGAGAGGGAAGTGATTTTGTTCTATAAAGGTACTATACAGAATTTGGGTAGGTGGGTAGGGGAAGTCTTGCAAAGTCTTGTGAATGCCATTAAGTTAGCTTGCAATTATAAAAAATGTTTTAATGCCTATGCTGATCCACAGATGTTTCCCCTGAAATAAAGTGGCCCATTAAGCATTTCGGAGCAGTTACAATTTAATGCTCCCTATACATTTCCCTATAATTCATATTTCACCATATAATATTTCCCTATAGTACTTTGTATTGCTCAATATAAAGAATCATATAACTCATCATATTAATCAATATAACCTCTGCTTAGAATGTTTTTTATTATCTCTCTATAACTCCTCCCATTGCTCAATGTAACCTGTCCCTTTAACTCCTCCTACTGCCTCATATAAACTTTTTCACTATTACTCCTTGAATTTATTTATATACATTTCCATGTAACTCATAATATGGCTGTATGCAAATATATCTATTTTATATAATTATACCTGTTGGTCTAAATAACCCTCTTGTATAATTCCTCCAGTTGTTCCATATATGTTCTATATCTCATACTCATAAATGTCCTCTTAATACATTGTTTCACATCAAATTATATTTTTGGACATTTGAAAAACATAGTAAGTCAGAATGAAAGTGAAAGCACATACTTTTCCCTGAATGTCAGCCATATATCAGAGTTTCTGGGAAATCATCTGGTTTCTCTGCTAGTACTAGGGCTGCACCAATAACATTCTGCTTACTTGTGATATTTTCCCTATATATAGACCCTCCTCACACAAAGTCCCACATTCACCGCATACGGCAGAGCTATCAAGGAGGCCAAAGCTGAAGCGTCTTACTAACAATATTCACATATCCAAGGTAAGTTGACGTGTACCCTGTGAGGACCGTCATTTGTACAGATAGGACCAGAAGAGGACACCATGATTATACTGAGTGTTTATCACTTATGTTCTTGTACTTCATCAGTGAGGGGGTTTATTCTACTTGGAAGAGCTGTCATATCTTGCTTCTAGTGTGATTAACTGCAAGATGAGGTGGTAAGGAGGGATGCACAGAGCAGGAGGGAGAGACCACAGAATCATGAGGGGGAGAGAAAGAGAAATCAGGAGCGTGTGTGAGACAAAGTGTGAATAGAGGCGCCACCTTGTAAAGATTCATCAGGTCCTCCTACCATATTTAATAACAATGTTTATGTTAAGTTGCCCAACATATAACTGTAGACAATCTAATTGTATACTAAAAAATTTGTATTTATAAATCGTAGAGCTTTGATCTGTATATAATTATATAGCCATTTGTATGTCATTGACGAGAACCACCAGAATGCAGTGAAAACATTGCATTTCTTGAGATTATATAGATATTTATAATCATATAGACACACAAACATATAGAGATGGCCACATAAGTAGTGTGAAATACTCAGTATGTCTACTCTGGTCACATAAGAAAGAATAATATATGGTAGAAGAATAACTTCCATTTGGTCTTAGACTAATACATCAATATTGTCTGTGTAATCAACTTTGCATAATTAGTTAACCCTCTATTATTATCCTAAGTCTTAAACTGATATTAGATGAAATAATATACCTATCAATATCCTAGATAGATAGATGAAATATTCTACCACAGGTAATGCACATCCAATCCCATCTTACTCCTAAATAATACCAAAGTTGACATACAACAAAAGTCCTATATGGCATGGGTATCCATAATAAAAACAAACCAATCTTTTCTACTATAAAATATCCACATATCAACATCTCAAAAAAGAGTACTGATGATTATAACCGGAAATATAAGTAAATATATCATCATCTAGCATATATATAATCATATCGCATATTAGCTGGATTGAATTATTTTAAAGAAAGTAAAAACTCTTTTTTACTAACTCATGAATGGAATTTATTGCATATGTTGTTCACTCAGATTCATTTGAAAAAAGAAACATTGTACCTAAAAATGTATAGAATTGCAATGAACTGTATAGATAATCAAATGTTTTTCCAAGAAGATGTAACAAGTATTGTTGTTGTTTAGTCGTACAGGTTGTATTTTTTTTTTTTTACTAGTGTGTTTTTTTATTTTATTGTACTCCCTTCTTTTACTTTTATTGTAAGTTTATTTTCTGTTTATGTTTTGTAAGTAGGGGGGTTATTTTTTGTAATGTAGGGGGTATTTGATTAGGGAGTTAGATATTTAATTAACTTTAATTGGCTGTATAAACCCCTCAAGGGCACCAGCTTGCAACTGATGGGGGTTATCCGTTTCTAGGAGGCTCTTTTATTGCTGCCTCATGTTGGTATAAGCATCCTCATCCTTGTATTAGGTACTAATCAATTGCACACATTTCAGGATGATGTCATGCCTTCAATAATAAATCACTAGTATATATTGCACACACCTATCAGTAAAAAAAAAGAACTGAGAGAAGCAGTTTGCAAAGGTGCAACTAAAGTTCCACTTGAGAAATTTGGAATATCCTGTAAACATATTCACTTTTTAACATACATAGTTACATAGTAATTGAGGTTGAAAAAATACATCTAGTCCATCAAGTTCAACCTTTTTACATCTCCTCTGATCTGCAATATGCAGATTAATTGTTAATTGATCCAGAAGAATGCTAGCAGAAAACCCCCCAGTGAAGCTTTGCCAATTGTCTCAAAATGGAGAAAAAAATAAAATTCCTTCCTGACCCCAGATACCGGCGATCAGACTCCTCCCTGGATCAGTACTCCCTCTCTAATTATTTAGAGTAACACTGAATGCCCATTTTATTTAAAAAATGTATCCAATCCCTTTTTTGTTTCAATAGTTTTTATTGTCACAGAGTTGTAAATCTTATACAGTATTAATGTTTCATCGATGGCTCGCAGGCCAAATTTATGTTGTAGATTGCTTAACCGTAATGATGGTGACATTTTCATTTAGTGACAGTTCCATTACATTTTCCTTTTTCTTAACCTTTCTAAGTACCAATAAACTGGTAGCGTGGTTGTTTTAGATCTCTGATGGTTTTAGTATGATATGCTACCTCTTGTTACAGTTTTTTAACATACAAAATAAAATTTACTGGATATAACAACTTTAACTACAGTGTCATTCGTGTGCTTGTGTATAATGATTCTTCTTTCCGTCCTTTCATGTAGAGGGACTGTGTTTGTATGTATACTAGACCGTAGTTTTAAGTAGGTCACTCACCTCTGAGTCTTGCCGTTTGGCGCTGGTCTGCGGAGTCCGGCAAGGGGGGGGGGCTTAGTTCACTTTTCCTGAATTGGTTTATCTCCTAGTTTGTCTGCTATCTGTGTTTTTGTTTGTTATATTTCTATTGCCTGTGTGGAGGTTGTCCATGCCCCCCATATTTCTAGAAATTTGGGGTATG
Organism: Discoglossus pictus; assembly: GCA_027410445.1. NCBI lineage: Eukaryota > Metazoa > Chordata > Amphibia > Anura > Alytidae > Discoglossus > Discoglossus pictus. The sequence goes on from CM050172.1 coordinate 19,891,388, forward strand.
TGTTGTTAGTCGTGTGTGTGAATCTGTCAAACAACATTATGCCATTTAATTTGTGTATTACCTCTTGTATCCTGAGGTCTGGGGTTCGCCATTTTTGAGCTATGTGGCTTTTTGCTGATAGCATCAGGTACTGAAACCATTTTTTCTGGCTTTTCGAAATATGTGTAATAGGTCCTCCTAGGAGGCATGTGTCAATTGACCAAGGGATTGGTGTATGCAGTGTCTCAGAGGCTAGTTGTGGGGGGATTCGCGTGTTTATGGTGTGTAGTTTTGCGGTGTATAATATGCTCTATGGAGGAATTTTATGGATGTTTCCCTAAGGGAATAGCTCAGGGGGCTCTTCACAAGTTTGAGGCAGGTTTTCTTCCAGGCCTTATCGTCTTTTGGGGTTCCTATGTTTTGATCCCACTTCCACTTAAAGGGAGCTGTGTTGTTGTTGTGCTTCTCTCTAATTGCTGCATATAGTGTGCTTATGATGCCTTTTGTGAGTGGGGCTTTTTGGCAGATCACGCTTAGCCAGTTTGGTCCGGGGACTCCACATTTCCTAATAAGTGATGTTATGTAGTGTTTTATCTTACAAAAGTTGAAATGTTCTCTTAATGGGATGTTATGGTTATGTCGGAGCTGGTCAAAGGTAAGGACCTTATCATTTTGTATCCATTTGTCTAGGGTGTCTAGTTTGTTCAAGGACCACCAGTTAATTAAGTCCTTGTCTAATGTATCCCATATCGTTGGGATTGTTAAAGTGGGTGTTAAGTTTGATAGGCCTCTTGTTATGTGGTGTGCCTTGTTGGTTTTGTACCAGGTGTGTAATATATGTCTGATGATTGGGTTGCTGTGTTTCTCGCATGTGTGTGGTATGGTGGGCGACCATGTCACATTGTCCCATTTATGGGGGTGCATTTGTATGTTCTCCACAAATACCCAGATTGGCTGGTGCTCCCCGGAGTGGGACTGGGGAAGGAATGCTAGTTGGGCTGATGTATAGTAAGCTTTTAGGTCCGGGCACGTTCCCCCCTCGGTGTTATAATTGCTATCTAGCAGCTTCTTTGAAATTCAGGGTTTTTTGTTGCCCCATATGAATCTTGTTAGATGCCTTTGAAATTTGTCTAAGTCTTTTCGTTTTATGGGAATAGGGAGGGTCCTAAACAAGTACAACAGCCTTGGTAATATGTTTAATTTGATGGAATTTATGCGTCCCGTCCAAGAGATAAGGAATTTACTCCAATTTTTTGTGTCTGCATATAGGGTTTTGAATATAGGTGGATAGTTGGCCTCATACAGCCCAGACAGGTCGGGGGTCAGTTTTATTCCCAGATAGTTGATTTGGTCTGAGGACCATGTAAAGTTATATTTTGTTTTTAGTCTGGTTAAGGTTTGTTCCGGAATGTTGGAGCCCATCGCCTCAGTTTTATTATAATTAACTTTTAATCCCGAAATCATTCCGAATTGGTCCAGGGTCTCCAGCAGGGGGGTATAGAGGATTCCGGCTAGGTCACAGTGCATAGTATGTCATCTGCATACATGCAGCATTTGAATTGGTGGGACCCAACCCGAACCCCCCTGATACCCCCCTCCGACCTGATTCTCTGTTCGAGAGGTTCTATCGCCAAAACGAATAGTAATGGTGACAAGGGGCACCCCTGTCTCGTCCCTCTTTCTATGTCAATGTAATTTATGTTTTCCCCTTCTAGTTTCAGGAATGCTTTGGGTTTATTGTATTGGGTGTTAAAGACGTTGAGAAAATTTCCCCTGATCCCCATTTTGTGTAGCACTCCTTTCAGATAGCCCCACTCTAGGGAATCAAAGGCTTTCTCTAGGTCAAAAGCAATGGTGCAGAGTGATTTGTTGTTTGCCTTGGCTATATGCATAACATTCATAATCCTTCTGATGTTGTCCCCCGCCTGTCTGTGCGGCACGAAACCAACTTGATCTTTGTGTACCAATTTTGGGAGGAATTTTGAGATTCTGCAGGCAATAATTTTTGCTAGTATCTTGAGGTCGCCGTTTAATATGGAGATGGGTCGATAGTTCTTGGCTTCTATGGCCTGGCTTGGGGAAGAAAATGAGGCTTGCTTGTGTGAATTCGTGAGCTATCTGTTCCCCTTTGAGTATGGCGTTGAATAATTTGGCTAGGTATGGTGACAGGTGATCAGTGAATGTCTTGTAATAAATATTTGGGCACCCATCTGGTCCTGGCGCCTTTCCTAGTTTCCTTCCTTCAATTGTTTCCCTGACTTCATTTAGTGTAATTTCTGTATTAAGGGCTTCTAGATCTGCGGTTGATATTTCTGATAAATCTAGGCCGCTTAGATAGTTTTGGATCTAGTGTGCTGTAGATGTTTTCTCTGATGTGTAGATTTTCTGGTATAAGTTTTTAAAGGTTTCTTGTATTTTGGATTGGCTTTGGGTTATATGGCCATCTGCTGTTTTTATTTGGAATATTTGATTGTTGTGTTGTTTTGTTTTCAGTTTCCTGGCCAACATTGGGGAGCATTTGTTTGCCTGCTTCAGGAATGTGTGTTAGGATCTGCGCATTATTCTTTCTGTTTTAATTGTTAGAATGTTATCTAATTCTTGTCTTGTTTTTACTATTTCCGCTGTCCTTGTAGGGGTCAGCTTCATTTGGTTTAAGGTCTCTAGTTTGTGTAATTTTTTAGTTAAGCCTGCCTCCTTTTGATTAAGGGTCTTTTTGTAAGTGGTGGCTATCCTTATAATGGATCCTCGCATATAGGCCGTATGGGCTAGCCAGAGCCAGCCTATTCCTGTCTCTGGTTTTTCATTTTGTTCAAAGTATCGTGTCAGTTCTGATTGTATTTGCATTTTTGTTTCTAGTATGGCAATAAGGGACTCATTTAGTCTCCAGATAAATTTGGATTTTAAACCTGTGTTCAGGTTCAAAGTGATGGCCACCGCAGAGTGATCGGACCATGGGCAGGGGGTTATTTGTGCGTTGCTAGAGTGGTCAAACAACCCAGAGTCCAGAAATATCATATCTATTCGGGAGTACGTTTGATGTGTGGGGGAGAAGAGGGTGTATCCCCTTTCCAGGGGGTGATGTCCCCTCCAAGCATCTATTATGTTATTATTTTGCATTAGCATTTGAATCTTTTGTAGTTGCTTACTAAATCTTAAGTCTGACTTATTTCCCGACCTGTCTAGTGTGGCTTGTAGAGTGAGATTGAGGTCTCCCCCCAAAATTATCTTCCCTGTGTCTAGAGGGATTAAGGTATTCAGTAGTTTGATTAGTGATTTGTGTGGCGCCGTGGTGGGTGCGTAGAGGCTTATTAGGGTGATTTTTTTCCCTAGTATCGATCCAATTAAGATAATGAAGTCCCCTTCCTTATCCACGATTTTACGTTCTAATTGAAATGGGAACGATTTATGTATTATTATTGTGGCCCCTGCTCCCTTGGTTTTCTGTGTGGCTGAGTAAAAGGTAGGGTATTACCTGTGAAGGTATTTTGGTAGTTTGTCTTGGGCAAAATGTGTCTCCTGTATGAAGAGCACCGCCGGTTTATACTTTTTGTAAAAGAGGAATGCCTTCCTTCTTTTGAAAGGGGTATTAAAACCCTTTACGTTATGGGAAATGAGATTAAATGTGACCTCTGCCATGTGTGTGTCGTGGTTTTTGTCTGTGTAGGTTGTTCTCACCTGTCTGTTGTTCCTGGTGTCGGGGCCCTCCCCCTGCAGAGTCCAGTTGACCTTGAGGCTCGTGACCTTGTGTAATTGTGTGGAGCCGCTTGTAATGTAAGCAAACACAAAAATACTTTAGTAACATGCATAACATAAATACATAACATTCGTTTAACGTAAACTCGTAATAAGCAACCATGGTTAACAACAAATTCTCCTGGCACTTTAGTAGAAGTACCCTTAGTTTAGAGAGTAAAGGGGATCTGTTCTCCGCTTTCCCTCTGGGAGAATAACCGTGACCTAGTGCCTATTCTATATTATTTAATTCAGTTCCTTATTGTAGTGTCCTTCTGTTATGAAGGGTTCTCTTCAGTCTGTGTATATCTGGTTAGTAGTGCCTAGCGCACTACTCAAATTTTATGTTTTCCTGTATCTGAACTGATTACAGGAACTCCATTTGTAATTCAGCTTAATCATCCTTTATGTCAAGATTTAGTTCGTGTGCGAGCAACCTGGTGTGTTTGTTGCTAATGTCTTTGCTTTTTTCTTGTGTTATTTGTTGCCGTTGTATAGTATCTGGGATGATCTTTGTTTTGTTTGTTGTTCATTATTTCTAGAAGTGTTTCAACCAGTTTTGTCTTAATGATGAGTTTGTACGGTTATTTTGTTCAGGTGACTCTCTCCTGATTTTTATTTGCTGTGTCTCTTGGAGGTGAGGGCTTTTCTTACCATGTTTTCTTTGTGCTTTTACTGTTGGTAGTCTCCGCCCAGGCCCTAATGGGCATTTGGCTTGCGTCGTTGTTGGTATGTGGTTCTTGTCCGGGCGGTTGTTTTAGTTGTAGTTGTTGTAAAAGTTTGTGTCCTTTATCTGGATTATTGACTTTATGAAATGACCCATTCGCCTGAAAGATTAGGGCGAATGGGAATCCCCATCTGTAGGAGATTCTATGTGAAATAATAGTTTGCCGTATTGGTCTCATTGCTCGCCTTTTTTCCAAAGTTATGGGAGAGAGGTCCATGAACATTTGCAGGTCACTGCCATCCGGGTCTTTGATAGCTCTTATCTTCCTTGTTGCTGACAGAATGAGATCTCTAGTGCTTTGTTTTAAGTATCTGACAATGAAGTCTTTTGGTGTGTTTGTGTTTCTAGCAGGTCCTAGGGCTCTGTGTGCCCTCTCAATCTCATCTTCTTCTATTCCACCCTCTGGTAGTAGTGTGTGGGTTACTGCTGTTATATATTGCTTCAGTTCCGTGACTTGGGAGGAGATGCCTCTGTATCTTAAATTGTATCTACGGGACCTGTTTTCCAGGTCCTCGTATTTGCTTTCCATTTCTGCTATCTTATCCGTGTTGCTGGTGATGTCTTTTCTGTCTTTGATTTGTGTTTCTATTATTTTATCTGTTATCTCCTCTAGTTGGTGGGTCCGTTGTCCGATATCGTGGATCTCTTTCCTGATGTCCCTCACTGCCGAGGTTATGTAGTCCTTTAATAATTTTTCAAATTTCTCCATTGATTTTTCTGAGACATCCATGTGTGGAGATGGAGGAGTGGCGCCATCTTCTGGTTCTGAGGTTTCCGGTGGATCCATGGCTGTCTGTGTTGTTGTCAGGTGAAAGTGCTCTGTGGGTTTTAAGTGTTCCTCTATACTTTTTCTTGGTACACTTTTCCTGTTTTTCCCCATCTTGTGTCTGGGAGGGTGTGGTTTTGTAGAGCTTAGGTAGTCGCTAGGTGTAGTTGCCCTTTGGCTTGTGACCCTTTGCTGTTTAGTTATGTTTCCCTTTGCATCTTGTTGATTTGGCTATAATCCGTCATTTCTGGTTGGTTATCTGTTTTTGGAGTTCCTGCTGTTTCTCCCCTTTTTTAGTCTTCTTTCATGGTTTCTTTTGTCTTTCTGTTTGGTTTCTGTTATCTTCCTTGTGGTTGGTGAATGTGTTGGGCTCCTTGTTGATAGTGCCCGTTCTTGCTCATGGGCATTAATTTGACCCCTTGTCTAGTCTGTGAGTATACTGTTGAGGTTGTTCCGCTTCTGTTTTCTCTTACCACCTTGTTAGGGATATATTATCAGGAGTTTGCCTTTTACTGTTTTTGGGTTCATAGCCCTCAGTTTAGGTTTCTGTTGTTGCAAGTAGGCTTTGTTGAAGTCTGGATTGTAGATATAGCTTTTGGCCACAAGGTGGCAGTTGAGCCCTTTGGGTTGAATCCCCTGGGTCACTGGCTTGATGGCGCCCCGCTGCTCCACCTTATTTTCTGGTTGTGTTCTGTCCTGTTGGGCCCGGCTGCTCGCCGCTCCGCTTCCCTCTGTTGGGGCTGTGTCGGCCCCTCTCACCGGGGAGGCCTGATGAGGTAGGCCTCGACCTCGCAGTGGGGGTAGTGATACCTTTGTTATAAATTTTGTATTGGTGGGATCGGCTGTGTCCCCTGAGTGTGGGGGTGATGTTTGTTTGCAGTTGTGGGGTCTTTTTGGGGTCGATGCCCCCAGATTTATCTGTGCTTTTTGAGGAGCTAGTGCTGAGCACTTCTTGTTCCCTTTCCAGCTCGATCCCAGTGATTTTGGGTTGCAGCTCTGGAGTTTGTATGAATTTCCAAATTGTAATGTTATGTTATTAGCTGCAGTGAAAGTGGTAAGGCAAAAGGTGGCTTTGAAGTCTCTTTCACCTAAGTCAGTCTCTATAATGCTGCTGCAATGAGTGTGAACGGGCACTAGGTGGCAGTGCTGGGTTGGAGTTTTAAGTGATCAGGACAGAGGCAGTTTCAGTTGCAGGTTATGCTGCTGCTGGAGTAAATAAAACGTTTGAGGAAAAGTTCTTTAAGCTCACTTCCAAAGGCCCTTTTATGTGGTACTGGCCCTTTAAAAACGTCTAGCAGGGATATCATGCAAACAGGCGGTTTTCCCCTTTAATCCACATGGGTTGTGATTTACTCCTTTTACTTTTATTATTATTATCTTCATTATTACTTTTATTATCTTTTAGCGCTGTACAGGGGTTTAGTACATGGCAAAAAACAAACTTAACACCTTATAAACAATGGAGGGCCCTGTTTTTGAGCTTATAATCAAATGTACATAGTGCTTGTTTCCAAGACACAGACAAACGATTGAAAACTCGCAAACTTACAATCTAAGGGCCTCATTCAAATGTGATTTGGCCAATTAAATAGGGCTCTATATAAGCACATATTTTTTTACAGAAGTCTTTAGTTAGTGAAGACCTTGCTTTTGGATAGAAGTTTCCTAACTAAAAACTACTGTAAAAAAAAAATGCTATTTGCTTATATAGATTTCTATTCAATTGGCCAAATCACATTTGAATGAGGACCTAAGGGTTTAGGTGTAATACAAGAGGGTGACAAATGCAAAATGGCAACGTGAATGCAATTTGTTTAGTCAATTGGAGGGGTCTGTGTGTTGTACTGTAGATTGTGGGTGGGACTGTTTTTAAGCTGTGGAGTGTGCAGTTGTAATTATAAAGGCTGAAGGTGATAAGATTTTTTTAAATAATTTTTTAAAGGTTTTGAGGCAGGAAGATAATCTAATGGAGCGAGGCAAAGAGTTCCAAATAGTAGGGGCAGTACTTTTATTTCCACTTGGTATATGGTGATAAGTATGTATATTTAGTAGGGATTTTAATGTTGTTCATTTATGTTTAGTATTTTAACCCTTCGGTTCTCTGTCCCAGTCTATACTTTGTATTGCTGCCCTTACACCGTTAAAATCTGCCCTTTTCAAATTTAAAGTTTTTCTAAGCCCCTTACAGTTTAGTTTTTTTAATTCAATCTCAAATGAGACTGTGTTGTGATCACTGTTTCACAAAGGCTGCCCTATTTCAACATGTAATACCATATCAACATTATTTTTGATAAATAAATAGATAGATTAATTTCTAGCAGGATCTTGTATAACCTGGACCAGATAATGATCCCTGAGTATACTCAAGAACCTGCTCCCCTTAGCTGAACTGCTGGTCTGATTTATCCAGTTTATTTCAGGGTAATTAAAATCTCCCATTATTAGAACTTGCCCATGCTTAGCTGCATTTCCAATCTGTAACAAAAATTGTATTTCCTCATTTTCAGTTATATTTGGGGGTTAATAGCATACTCCTAATAATATTCTTTTGCAATTTGCTCCGCCGCTATTTAACGCTACGCACAAACATTCAACATTACTGCTAGTTCCACCATAAATATCTTCTCTGACTATAGGCTTAAATTCAGACTTAACATACAGAAAAATCCCTCCTCCTCTTTTACCATTGCCCCTATATTTCCTAAATAGGTTATAACCATCTAGATTAACAGTCCAGTCATGAGATTCATCCCACCATGTTTCAGTTCATTTCTCATTAACTGCTAATAATTCTAACTCTCCCATTTTTCCTGGCAAGCTTCTGGCATTAGCAAGCATACACCTTATGTTATGAGTCTGTTGTTCTGAAATTCCTGACACTATACTTGAGTTACTTAGTAATACCTCCCTATTGATTATACTAACCCTCCCCCATTTCCTCCCCTTTTACTAGTTAATCTATTTCTTACCCCCCTCCACCCAATTACTTCTATCTAATCCCTCCCCTACCTACTACTTTAAAAACTCCCACAGTTGTTCTACCATCCTTTCCCCTAGCACAGCAGCTCCCTCATCATTAAGGTGCAATCCATCCCTGTTATATAGATTGTACCCAAGTGAGAAGTCAGCCCAGTGCTCTAAAAACCCAAACCCCTCCTTAGTGCACCACTTTTTTAGCCACGCATTAACCTCCCTAAGCTCCTTCTGCCTCCCTGGGTTAGCACGTGGCACTGGTAGTATCTCAGAAAATACTACCTTGGAGGTCCTCACCTTCAGCGTATTACCTAGTTCTCTAAAATCATTCTTTAGGACTCTCCATCTTCCACTAACTTTGTCATTGGTACTGATATGTATCAAGACCGCTGGCTCATTTCCAGCCCGTCACAATACTTTATCTACCCGATCCACAACATGCTGAACCCGAGGAGACAGCAAACTGTTTGATTGCTGGGATCTGGGCGACAAATCATCCTGTCTATCTTTCTAATAATAGAGTCCCCTACCACCAAAACCTTTCTCTAGCTGTGCCTATGCTGCCCTCCCTCTCTTCCAGTAGAACTTTTCTCCCGGCTGTTAGAGGGAACAGCTCTATCTGGCATTGCAATTCCTGAATGGACATCCCCAACCGTTTCACGCAATCTGGCAAATCTGTTGGTGTGTGCCAACTCAGAACTGGACTGCCTCCTCCTTCTGTTCCCCCTCCTTCCCCTTGTAACCTTAACCCAGATACCTCCCTGGTCATCCTCACTAGCCGCATCTCCACCCTCCATGCTAGGTCCAGTTAAACTGTGCTCCGTTAGCAACAACTCCCTTTTCAGTGGAGCAATATCACTAAGTGCTGCAATAATCCTCTCAAGTTCTCCAATTTAGCTTCAAGATAGGCAACATGCTCACACCTGCCACATAGGTGTGGACCCTGGATCAGCTGTTCCAGCAGTTCATACATGTGACAGGATATACACTGAGTGACTATGTCACTGGACTGAATCATAATTGCTAATTACAGTGTGTGTGTGTGTGTGTGTGTGTGTGTGGGGGGGGGGGGGGTAGGGTTGTATAGAGCAATACAATCTGCTCCACTTTTCTTTGAACTCCTCTCTTATACTAGAACTACACTTAACACTAGAATTGTACACAAGCTCACAAGTTCTAACTACTCACCTGCCCACTAACCACTGCACAAGTACCCAAACCCACTTTACTGTTAAGGAGGAATCACAGAACAGAGGCAAAATAAAGAAAGAAATACCTTAATAATATATCATGTAAAGAGTCGGAATGAACAAAAAAAAAAAGAGTTAAAACAGAAAAAAATTAAATGGAAAAATCGCTTACAAAAATCTTATAACAAATGCTGATTGATATTAAAAGTGGAAATGATCTCTAACTTGCATCCACACTGAAAGAAAGTTGGAAGTAACATAGTGTTTTCTTTTCTGAAAAGGATTTGCCACTCTGTTATACAGCACTTAAAAACCAAAGAATCACATAAGACTAATAATTGGTTACCCAATGAATTACAAAGTAATGGTAATATCTGGATAGACTTATCTAACATTTCAAGGGCTAAGAACATCATGGCGATAACGGCTTTCCTCAGCATTAGGTTCACCTGGCAAGCTTAAACCAACATTTCTTTAGTCCAGAACTTGTAATGCTTAATCAGACCTGTAGGGAGGAACTTCCTATTCTTATGTCATTGGTCAATAATTTGCCATTGAATTAATTTGCTGAACCCATACTTGTGGAAAGAGATGCTAAGTAACAGATAAATTCATGATAAAGATTAAAATAATCCACAAATCAGCATGGTAACAAATACACATCTGGCAAGTACTGAAAAGACTCAGGTAGGTAATCTAATAAGTATGTCCAATATCATCCCCTTAACAGGTGTATATAAGTCAGGTAAGTATTACATAGGTATAACCAATCAGACATTCTATAGAAATAACAGAATTAATTCCTTCAACCCTTATTTATAATGGCTAAGTCTACAATTGATATCTGTTAAACAAAACAGACAGACCCATTGCATTTAAAAATAAAAAGTCCTAATGGTAAGTGCTGAGTGAACAATATGAGTTACAGGTAAACAAAGGTATGCTGTTACCTCATGTATGTGAATTGTGAATTGATCCTGAGGAAGGCAAACCAAAGTAAGCAAATAAAGAAGCACTGCCAATTGTCTCATTAGGGGAAAAAACAATCTAATCCCAAAAAATTAAGCTTGATTGTACTCTTTATCAATATCCTACCTATTCTGATTAACTGACATACCCTTGTATGTCCATTTTAATCAAAAATATATCCAACATCTTTTTTAAATCTGCCGTCACAACCTCTTTTGGTTGCAAATTCCACAGGCCCAAGCTTGGTAGAGAAGCTCTCTGTAGTCCATCGCCTCCTTTTCCCTTTTACTCAATAAACTACACCACCTTTGGAAAAAATCAGGCCACAGACACTTTTATTAAATAAATGTCAACATGACAGACACATAACTGGTCACATGACCAACCACAAGGTTCAGGCCCATAGACTTGCAAGTGAGAGGCATCCTTTCATCTACTAACATCCACTTCAGTCAGAACAGACTTTACATAACAGATACAGATTACATCACAGAAACAGATTACATAACAGTAACTGACTAGCAATGGAACTTCCAGTTTGAATTTAAACTGTCATCAGGGAGAGTGGACACGTCATAATTTAAACATACATAATTTTATAGATAAACAATAAAAACAACATTGCAATAATATATGTAGCTCAATTATATTTTATATTTATTTATTATATTTTATGCGACAACCATGGTTTGATTACCCATTAGGAGTTCTGCCTGCCCAGAATTCCTAGAAATATAGTTATTACACTGCATTCTGGGAACCTGGGCAGGGACATGCAAATGTGCCCACAAAGGCTTCACTCTTGTAATCCATTACCATTTTAAACATGACTTTCTTTCAGCATATGCCTGCTGTATTACACAGCTTTCAGCAAAGCTCAGGATGGATTATACACAAGGTAGGAATCCCACCCACATACAGCTTTTTCAAGGTTACTGCCTCTCATCAGTTTGGGGCCGGTTCCTAGCTTTTGTAGTAGATTTTTTTTAGGAGGTAGTTTACAAGAAAAATCATTTTATTTATGGTATGCAGAAAAGCGATAGAAGCCTCCAGCGTACAGTAGATAAATAGTACATTTGTGTTCACATTTGAATGTCTAAAACAAGTGGAAAAGCTTTCTGCCCAAAATTCAGAGATATACAGTTATTACACTGCATTCTGGGTACCTGGGCTCAGAACTACTGTACAGGGAGAGCTTGTATGACGTTTTTCCTAGTTAGACTCAATTTTTTCATTATGCAGTCGGCCTTTAACTCTCTAAATTACTCAGTTTGTATTTGAAATACAAGTGATCATGTTTTGTGTTTGTGTAGCATATGCTCACTGCCCTCCAATAGAAATATATATATAATATGGCCCACAATCAAATGCATCTAATAAACAAGTAATAGTTTGACGTGTGTATGAGCAGATATGTTGTGTTATGGGGAATTGTCTGTGATTTGCTCACACAGAAAAGGGAAAAATGGGTGAGTGCATACCTTGCACTTGTGCGCAGGGGTTCCTCCACTTCACTGCCTAGGGGCTCCAAAAAGCTAGATACAGCACTGGCAGCTGCTACTGGTATTTTGTAGCCTTATGAAATTTTCAAATGGGGAATAAAATGGGAAACCAATAAATACATAGTTTTTGTACAAAGCTTCAATTATCTAAGAACTGACACCACTTAAAGGACTACTGTGGCCAGAGAACTACACTTGAAAACACTGGAATGTTTGTAAAATGTAAAAAAATACACAGCCTCTAATTTACTACCTTCTTTCTGTAAGTATGCTGCAGTAAAATCTCCCCTTTTAGTTTCCAGCGAAGCACTTCCTGAGGTGGTAGAAACTTCCTGTCTGCACTAAAGGTCTTCTATCAGCATAATGGGAATGGGTCATCTGGAACTGGCAGTTCTAGCATTAGGGCATGCCTGTCTAAAAGAGAACTTTGAAAATGATCCACATATTTTTAAAGATTTGCATTAGGGGACCACTGTGGTCAATTTTTTCTATATGATCTTTTAAATAATCAAAACTAACACATCCTTTATTTGATATGTTATTATTCTTTACTGTGAGGTCCCATTTTGTTCTCTTTCCTGCTGTTTTCTGCTGCTTTCTTGGCAAGGCGTGTCCTTGTATGCTAATGAACTTTCCTTTTGTATTGATGGGAGCACTGGCAGTTTTCACCACCACATTTTCTAGATAGAAGTTTTTATAAAAGAGAAAATTGTAACCATAAGACCATAGTGGTCCTTTAATAATGGTTTGGGCAAAAGCCAGACAACATTCACTAAGCTCTAGCACTAAATCCAGCTAGTGTTTTTCATATACTGTATACATATTGTGCTGTATATTCTATATAATTGCTTTAAAACAACCTAAAATGCAATTAATGAAAAACAAAATATATAAAAGAACGTCAAACTGTGTATGAAAAAAACTGTTTCAAATTCTGATGTTAAGTTTTTAAATAATCTAAAATCGACTTAACAGAAAAGTGACACATTATAAAATATTTTTATTTTTTTCCTCAGTGAAAATGAATGTGTTTGATGAAATATTGGAAAAATTCAAGATGAAACATTATAAATCTTCAAAGCTCACACTGAAGGATGTCCTGGATATTGGACAGGAGACTATACAGGAGGCGGATCCACAGAATGTAGAAGATATCCCCTGGCATTTTATAAGGAAGCTTATGGGACTAAAAATGACTGCAAGAAACACACAATGTGTAGGAACAAGGGCAGATAACCCAGATGATGTGTTAGAGGAGTCTGATGATAATGAAGATGCTAAATCACCTTCCTTCCACCCTCTTGATGTTATGTGTGTTATCCTCCATTGTGCAGATATGTTTTTACAACAGGAGATTTTGTCAAAAATGTCCATGTGCCAGTTTGCTGTACCTCTGCTGCTCCCTGTTGGTGATGGCCCAAACTGCACCCTCATGCTCTGGGCAATGAGAGATATTATGAAGAGGTGGAGACCCCAATCTTTAGCACAGAGCAAAGGGTTTAGAGAAGAGAGTTTAGTGAACATAGAGATGCCAACCTTTTCGTTTGTCAGGCTGGGTAAGAGCAAGTTATCCAAGTCTAAAACCCTTAATAGAATTATCAGTCCAACTCACCAGAACCATGAATTCTTTATACATGAAAACATGGAATGTGGAAACGTCCAACGGAAAATCTCAGATGGGTTGGTGGAAATATCCTGGTATTTTCCAGCTGGCAGAGCGAATTCAGATACTTTCCCAGAATCCATTGCAGTTACCAATCTGCGTGGAGACATGGAGTCTAACTGGACACAGTTCAGCTTTTTATCACAGGTATCATCAGTGGTGTTTATATTTGTGGAAAGTCTCAGTGAGAGAGAATTCCAGCTTTTATCAAACTGTAGTAACTCGGAAACAAAGTATTGTTTCATAATTAGTCCCAGTAATGGAAAAGGTGTAAGTAAGGAGACGCTAGGATTCCTGAAACAGTTGGTTCCTTTGCTAAAAATTGACCCAAGGTATATATTGAGAAAAGACAGAATTGCTAATGATGCAGAACTAAAAAACAAAATACAAGAAATTATCAATAATGTATTGAATGGCAGCCCTAAAACCATTAATCTGGAACGTATGTCAGAGATGGCGTATAATCTCGGCATTCAGGTGGATGAGAGCTCTGAAAAATTGCAAGAAGCAAAGAAATGCGCCATAGAAATTACTAATGAGATAAAAGATGTGGTGTGGTATAAGGAGGAAACACTGAAACTACAAGGAGACCTGTGGAGACAGTTGTCACAAACCGAGAAAGAAATGTGCAGAATGAGAAAACAAGGAGATAAACCTGGAGAAGAATATAAAGATGAGTTAAGACAGCGACTTTCAGAGCTACATAGGAAACAATATCAGCAGGACCTGCCAAGTGGTATGATGAAGTTTATATCTGCAATTACTCATTTGTCTCACATAGAGAAACATTATTTTCTAAAAATGATAAAATTGGAACTTGACAAAATAGCTAGAGAGAGTGTGACTGCCTTAAAGTCTGAATACACAATACAATGTATGGACAGATTAAATAACCAGGAAGCATTAAAACAGCTAGACAAGAAAATAACTGACAGCTCTTTAAGAGTTGAACACTTTTTGCGTGAGCTGGGGCAGTTTTATGAGGCTGAATACTTCATGGTGACACAAAAACAAATAAAACAATTTACCAAACTCCCAGGAATAGCTGCAGATCTCCTATTGGATGGATTCCCATTGGAGCTGATTGATGGAGATGCCTCCAACATCCCCCTACAGTGGATAACAGATGTCCTCACTGAGTTAGATAAAAAGACAGGAGGAGGATGCAGAATGAGAGTAATAACTGTGCTGGGAGTGCAGAGCACAGGGAAATCCACTCTTCTGAACACCATGTTTGGTTTGCAGTTCCCAGTGGCCAGTGGACGATGCACAAGAGGGGCCTTCATGACTCTTATTAAAGTAAAAGAGAACTTACAGGAGGAGCTTGGATGTGACTTTATTCTGGTGATAGACACTGAAGGTTTGAAAGCTCCTGAACTGGCTTCCCTGGACCACAGTTATGAGCATGACAATGAGCTGGCAACTCTAGTCATTGGGTTGAGTGACATCACCATAATAAACATGGCCATGGAAAATACAGAAGAAATGAAAGATATTTTGCAGATTGTGGTTCATGCATTTCTTAGGATGAAAGAAATAGGAAAGAAACCCAACTGTCAGTTTGTGCATCAGAACGTGAGTGATGTGTCTGCTCATGTCAACTATATGAGGGACAGAAAGAAACTCCTGGAACAGCTGGATGAGATGACAAAGATAGCGGCAACAATGGAGAAAAAGAGTGGGATCACATTATTCAGTGATGTTATGGACTATGACTTTGAGAAACACAACTGGTATATCCCTGGACTCTGGCAAGGTGTTCCACCCATGGTTACAATAAACGGTGGTTACAGTGAAAATGTTTCTGAACTTAAAAAATATTTATTAGATTTTTTTAGAAGCCTTCGAGTCTCTAACAAGTCACAGAATATCCATGAATTTAATGAATGGATAAAAAGCTTATGGAAGGCTGTGAAACATGAAAAATTCATTTTTAGTTTCAGAAACAGCCTTGTGGCCGAAGCTTACAACCAACTATCTATGCAATACTCACGGTGGGAATGGACCTTCTGCAAACAAGTTCACAACTGGCTGATTAAGGCAGAAACAAACATTAAGAATCAAACAGCAGATAAACTAGAAAATGAAGTGAGAGTGCTTAAGGAAGATCTTTATCGTGTTCTATTAGAGGAGAAGAAAACAATGGCAGACTTATTAGAAAAGTATTTTGAGAGTGGAACTGAAAATGTGAATCTTATAGAAAAATACAGAGAAGATTTCTTCATAAGTGTGTCATTCTTAAAGAAGGAACTTGAAAGAAACACACTTACCAAGATCAATGAGGCTGTCAGAATCCGTAAAGGGAAGTATGAGATTCAGAGAATCCAGGATAAATCCCAGAGATTAATTGAGAAGAAAGTCACTGAGCTTCTGGGAAAATGCAGAATGCAAAACTGTAAGTTAAATGAAGAAGAAATAACAAATGAATTTGAGAACATGTGGCAGAAGACATTGTCAGAATTACAAACAGGAGATCTAGAGAGACGAAATGTCAAGCAAGTAATGCTAGGTCAGCTGAGAAATGACATGGGCAACAAAGGAGGGGCAATAAATGAAGCTTTACTCAAAGTGAGAACCTTAGAGGAATGTGGGCAAACTGATTTTAAGGTGGACAAGAATTCTGTAGAAACCTCCTGGCTATCACTTGGTCATAACAAAATATACATTAGCAGAGATTGTTATGACAAAATACAAGACTTTGCTGACTCATTAATATATCAATGCAATGCATATGTTACACAGAAGGTTAACACAAAGGAGGATTATGATGAAACATACAGTCTAGAATTGTTACAGATGATAAACACAAGTCTCCAAGAGGAATATGTTAAGACACTTCACATTACTTCTTTGTTTCAGATGCAAATCAAGCTTTTTATTTTTAGAAGAGCAGCTCCCATGTTTCAAAAGATGCATAATAACTTTATTCAAGAGAATGACCCCAAAATCTGCCTAGAAAAGCTAAAACCTCTTTTTTTTTTTTATCTTTCAAAATATTTTTCATGAGAAACATGAATGTTAGCAGAGGGCCAAGAGTTTCTGTAAGGACTGTCTAAAGCCGGCAATGACACCAAAAATGACTTAAAAATTATGAAATTACAACATTATTTGACAATAAGAAGTTCGATATCAACCTATGTGTAATTAAGAATTATGTTGTTTTATTATGTTTATTAGGCAAGATATCGAGTAACACACAGCCCAGTACTCAAGGGGTTAATACATGTCAGGGAAACACATAGCCTTAGGAAAAATGTTTCTAATGCAATGTATATGTTATTAAAACTAAATGCACTCATTTTTATATACTGAAGCTATTATTACAATTGTCACATCTATTTAATGTTATAAAATTAAAATAATTAAAATATAATATATTTATGTTTAAATGTATTATGGTTCCTTGCCGCAGTTACAGCACTAGGTTTTGCTCATTATAATAATCATGACATTTACATTTTCTATTGGCTTCTAGAGCCGTTTCTCAACTGTAAAGCTTGGTTAGGTTACGCTCTACACTAAAATCTCTTGCGGCAAAGGATGTGGGCTGCGAGCCGTAATGTGGGGTTTAAAAGATTAACATAAACGTGTAACAAAAGGGAAAGAAAGCTCCCGCAGCTGATTTATGGGTGTGCTGCAGTTTACA
The DNA here is from genome assembly GCA_027410445.1 of Discoglossus pictus. Taxonomy (NCBI): domain Eukaryota; kingdom Metazoa; phylum Chordata; class Amphibia; order Anura; family Alytidae; genus Discoglossus; species Discoglossus pictus. The sequence continues at coordinate 19,908,535 of CM050172.1, forward strand.
CCTCCCAATTTACATTGGGCCCTATGTTGGGAGGATCGTGGATCTCCAAGCTCATATTACCACGCTTGGTGGATTTGAACTAAAGTAAAATTAAAATCTTGTCCGCTGTCAGTGACCCATGTCTGGCTGCCTCCAAAAATAAACAGCCCTAAATCTCTAGGATTTTTTTTGAGATGTTTTTCTCCATAGGATATAGTAAATCAAGTAATAACACCAGAAGCACTTGAGATTCTTAGTATCCCCCAGTGTTTTGGAACATGTCTGTCTCACATGCATAAATGTGACTGTTTGACCACAATACCTCTAACATATGTTTATTTTATATGTAACATCCTTTTTGATGTCTTGGAGGGACGGCCTCCAAATGTTTCCTCAGTTGTGACTGTCAATACCGTTGAATAAAATAATAAAAATGATTTTACAAAAATGTTTACTTTTTAATTTTCTAAAAAATCAATAAATAATATGGTTTAATTAACACAATTTATGTGTTAACATTTTTTGCACTTAAATCAGTAAATTGTTCAGTTTTAAAAATCATATTAAGCTATTTACAAACATGTATAAATAAAATATATAACTTATTGTATATAGATATTAAGTGGAGTGTGATAGCTCTCATAACAAGTATCCGCATATAGAGCTAATTTGCAGAAAATTTTTGATTCTCATTGAACGCTTTTGCCCTCAGCCCAATTAACACATTTGGTTTGTTTATAAGCCCAAAACAGAAATCCAGTGATGTATTGCAAGGTCATTTAAACTCCTTATGTATAATGATGGTATTTAGGATTGCTGAATACCCAAATTACGAAATATTAGAGTAATAACATGTATTTTATATAACATTTTTATTTAAATTGATATAGTATAACATTGATCAAATTATCAAATAGATATATTTTGGGTATATAATGATATTATCTAAGGAATTTTATAAAATAAAAAAAAAACATTTTATCTCTCTGATGTGTCTGCTGATGATAATAATATTAGGGACAAAAATAAGCTTCTGGAGCAACTGAATGAGATGACAAAAGTAGCTGCAAAGATGGAGAAAAATAGTGGAATCACAACATTTAGTGATGTAATTGACTATGATCTTAAGAAACACAACTGGTGCATCCCTGGACTCTGGTAAGATGTACCACCAATGGCAACTATAAATTCAGGTTACAGTAAAAAATAGTTTGAACTGAAAAAGTACTTATTTAAATGTATAAGAGACAGATCCAAGGGCTAGGAGGTGAGTAAACACCTGCCCCCCAATACATTAAATATAGTTAGTGAAACAGTTGGACCCCCTCCTAGACCCTCAGTGATGTTGCTATGCTTAACTGGTCATAGTCCATAAAGAACTCTGCTAATATTCAATGCTTGGGCTGTGAAAACAAACACAGATATTTTGTGTGATTTAGTTGTGTTTTCTCTTCTCTTCCACTGCTGGGTGGTAAACACAACAGAAGACTGACTATACTGCCATTTATTGGCTTTACCGAAAATAACAATTCCTAAAAACACACTGACATATATTGACTTCTTGGAAAAATACTTTCCTGAAACACCACTTCCATATAAATTCCCTATACAATGCAGAGTCTTTGATTACACTTTAGGTTTTGGATAAATGATCCCTGCTCATTTTTACACAGTCACATTGTTCTGATGCTTTTACAGACATTGGTGCTGTGACATGGCCATTACTGGCTGTCAGTTAAGGTAACTCACATTTGACTGCCATTTATTGGTCATCAAGCAGGGAGCAGCCTACTGAACTAGCTATAAATGTGCATTCAAAATAAATTACATCAGAAACCCCTCAAACACAGATTATTATTATTGTTTATTTATAACGCGACAATATATTCTGTAGCGCTGTACATAAGTTAAATTCCAGACAAGATAAATACAAATTAATGCATAGCAAAACAAGGCGGGCCCTTTCTCTGAGCTTGCTACCCAGTGTCCATGGTGCTTTCCCCAAAACACATTGCAGGATTGAAACTCGCAGACTTACAACCTAAAGGTATTGTGAGTGGTAAAGGAGGGAGAGAGAGGTGATGAGCGTGTTAGGGTGGAAGGTGATACTCTTTTTTAAAGAGATGCATTCTTAGTGAGGTTTTGTATGTTTTGAGGCAGGAGGATAATCTGGTGAAGCGAGGCAAGGAGTTCCAGAGAATATGGGCAGCACGAGCAAAGTCCTGAAGGCAAGAGTGAGAGGAGGTGACAAGAGTTGTAGAAAGAAGAAGGTAATTATCAGAACGAAGAGGGCGGGTGGGGAAGTATTTGGAGATTAGAGCAGAGATGTAAGGGGGAGCACTATTGCTGAGGGCTTTCTATGTTAGAATCATGATTTAAAATGTTATTCTAGAGGCTAAGGGAAGCCAGTGGAGAGATTGACAGAGAGGTGGTGCCAACACTGAACGTTGTGTACGGAAGATGAGTCTAGCAGAGGCATTTATAATGGATTGAAGTGGAGATAGTCGGGTGGTGGGTAGGCCAACAAGAAGCGAGTTGCAGAGATGATGAGAGAGTGTATTAGGATTTTAGTGGTGTTTTGTGTAAGATAGTGGCAAATTCTGGAAATGTTTTTTAGATAAAGAAGACAAGATTTATTTAGTCCTGCAGTGGAGGTATTTGTCAAAGCGGTGACAAATGATGTAGAGAATCTTGTATCAACCAACAAAAGCAACATGACAAAGGAAGAACATAAGGCACTCAAGGAATAAATGAATGACAATATGTTGTATTTAAACCTTCGGTCAAAGGTGGTAACATACTGTAGTAATCTGGCCAACCAACATGTATGTGGACGAAGCTGAACGTTAGCTTAATGTCAAACACTTTTATTAACGCCTATTGGGTGACCCAGCTGATGACTACATAGAATTATACAAAAAGATGATTGTACAAGGTAAAAAAGGTAACGCCATCAGTGGAAAATAATTCACTTTTCTGACGGTAGAGAATCCAAGAACAGCCACATTATATTTGCTGCCAAATGTGCACAAAGACAAACATAAACCACCTGGGAAACCAATCATATCCGGTAATGGCAGTCTGTCTGAAAAAGAGAGCCAATTTTTGGACTCCAAACTTAGATAATTTGTTCTCAATTTACTGAGTTTTGTCAGAGATACAATGGATGTATTGAATAAATTAGATGGCATCACATTATCACCTCAATCATTACTAATTACGTGTGATGTTGAGAGTCTCTACACGTCAAAAGACCACAAGGCAGGTTGTGAAGAGACAAAATATTTTCTGAATATGGAAATCATCATGAACCAAAGAAAAAAACATCTTCCTCATCAGATTGCTCAAATTCATCTGGCATCATAACTATTTTGTCTTCAGTGACAGATTCTATTTACAAAGACGTGGGATGGCTATGGGATCTGTAGTAGCACCCATCTACGCCAATCTCTACCTAGGATGGTGGGAGAGAGAGTTGGTCTTCAACCATAACAGCGTAGTGTTCACTGAACATATATTACTATGGCTGAGGTATATAGATGACATCTTCATCATATGGGACGACACTGCCGAAAACTTTGACAAGCTCATACAAATGATGAATGACAATACCCTGAACTTGAGACTAACCCGCACGATTGATCATGTGAAAGCAGATTTCCTTGACATCTCCTTCATTAAAGATGAGAAAGGATTTATTAAAACAGATCTATACAGGAAACCAACTGCAACAAACAGCACCCAGTATTTCAAGAGTTCCCATTTTCCACCCACATTGAAAGAAGGAATTGTTCAGATATAACGACCTTTAAAACGAGACATGATGAACTAAAGAAGACTAAAGAGTTGTGGGTACAGCAATATGGCATTGAAGAGAGCCTATCAGAGGGCCCTTCATACTACCAGAGAGACGCTGCTACGCCCAAAGCCAAAAAACAGGAATGAAGGACCGACTTGATTTATTGGGACTTATAGTGAAGACTGGAAAAACATTGCCCACATCCTAAATAAACACATCAACATTCTGAAAACTGATACAGTTATCAAGAAGTTTATAGGAAATGAAATACAGATGGGCTGGAGAAGATTAAAGAGTGTCAGAGACACTGTAGTACGCAGCCACTTTGTCCGAAGCAAGAAGAGACCACAGTCCTCACCAAATTGAACTTTTGGAAGTGGCAGATGTAAAGTTTGCCCATACATTACTAAAAGATTGGAGATGACTGACAGAACAGGCAGAAACATTTGTCTAAAAGGCATCTTCAACTGCGGATCACAGGGAGTAGTTTACGGTCTGGAATGTCAGTGTCTTTGCAGATATGTTGGTATAACCACACGTGAACTCAAAAAGGGATTAGGTGAACATATATGAAATATATGTAATAGCCCTAAAGACATCATGAGTGGTAAAAAACTCACATCAGTAGCTAGACATTATAATGAATGCCACGAAGCAAAACCCCTGATCAAATGCTGTGTACTTCAGAAAATATCCCTTGGCATCAGAAGAGGCAATCTGGAACTTGAACTTCTTAAAACTGAGACCAGGTGAATAGCTATGCTAAATACCTTGTCTCCGAATGGATTAAATGAAAACAATAAATTTAGTGTATACCTCTGAACACACCAATGTAAATAATATTTCCCTTTTTCAACTCATGTGTATCTATAGCATAACGTAACACAATTTCAAAATCTAATCTCTTTGGACCATGTCAGCCTATCCTCTTATTGACAGATTAGCTGATTTGATATTTTCTTTGTGTCGGTTCTTTGCATACCTAATACATTTATGCACCTTTGCTTTTCCAGGAAATCCACGAATACTGAATCTGAAAAACACCGATTTCAATTATTCATTTTTGCCAATAACTTACCCAATAAAAGGCCTCTCCTGTTCCTTCAACGAGACTGATCCCAGTGGAAGCACAAATGCGAAACCTGCACGTCGGATTAGTTGTTGTTCTTGTCTCCCAGTGTTGACATCACCATGCAGCCGTGCACTGCCTGAGACCACACACTTGCTGTTTACTGCAACACTGTCCAACAGAGTAATTATAAGGTAAGTGTAACGGAACCCATCACTGTTTTACCCTGTTTTATGGTTATTTAGTTCTTGGTTAAAATATGATCACATTGCTGTACTGTAGATATGTTGTTTTATGTTCTACAGAATATATTGGCTCAAAATATCACAGCTACTAGGCTAATAGATAATCCTATTACAGAGAATCCTGTTACAGATAAGGAAGTCGATTGTATAAAGTGTTTTCATTCTCAGACATAAGAACAAAGAAGGCTGATTTAATCAATGTCTGATTATATCAAAGTTGCCAGGGAGCCTCAGGGAGGTGTGACTCACCTATTGTCCCTCTATGTGTATTGTGTGGCCAACTATGAGGGATGTGTATTGCCTGTGAAATGTCTGTGTGTTATGGGTAAAAGATACTTTTACTAACTTTTGAACCCCTGGTCTGATTCATGCCATTTTTTAATATGTTGTTACCCTGGGTGAGAGCTATTGAACGGTGCTGGACTTAAAGGTGTACCCCCTATTTTTGGGGTACATCCAGAATGTGGTTAAAATTGTGTCTGTTTTAATTGTGTAACCTGTTATCTGAGGGGAGGAGACGTGGGGGTTGAACCATGTATATAATTGGCTGTTGTGATAATTATGTGGGTGTAGCTCTTCAGAGGGCACCGTTGCATAAAAGGAGATTCCCTGTCATTAAAGAGTAGTTCTGCTCCTGAAACTGTGTGTCGTCCAGTGATTGGGATTGCGGTTGGGATATTGCTATTATTTTACCTGTTGGAAACCTTGCCTGTGGATTTACCCTTTACTTGTTCCTGAGCCTCACTGGGATTATAAGCAGAGATACCCTGGGGAATATTGCCTCTCCGCTACAGTAAGTAAAGTAGAGGGGACTAGACCCAGACAGCCTAGTATAGGGTTTCTGAGTGTACACTTATCAGGGATAGGGGATAAATAGCGGGTCCCCCTAGTTACCAGCCTATTAGGGCAATACCACAAAAAAATGCCTAGATAGGGCCACAGAGGTAAATCCTTGCCCCCTGCTATAACCACCTCTGCCAATACTCCTAAAAGTATTTATTACTGTATTTATAGACGTTATGACAATGTGCCAGTAATAATTAGGTATCTACCTGCTATGCAAAAAGGAATTGGTTGTAATGCATACTGTATATTGTCTGCACTTCTCTGACTTTTTGACTATACTGTGACTATTTTATATGTGACAGATATTCAGCAGCCAAATGACTGGCCAGTCCTGACAACCCTTTCCAAATCTTGCACTTTTATACATGGCCACTGGTGTAAATGGGAAACCATTATTTTACACGCCGATTCTTAACCCATGTATGTTTTCTTTTATGTTATGTCTCAATAAATGTTACATTTTATCTTCAATAATAGATGGAGTTGGTCTTTATTTATCTACTAGCGAATTGCCGTCAAAAAATGACGGCAATGAAATTGTAAGGTAGCTAATGCTGTTTGGTGTATAATAATGAAAGATCTAATACATTAATAAATGAATATGTAATGCTGTTTGGTGTGTAATAATGAAATATATAATACATTAATAAATGAATATACTTTACCTATTTTGAAGCATTGTGTTGAAGAGCTGTCAATGTGTTTTGAGGTTGCTGCAGCATTAGTGGTGTGGAGCTGCTGTGTAAGCGATCTGAATGTGTACAGTGTAATACTGTGCGTGCGCGAGACGAAACCGTTAGCGTAGTGGTGTACTTTTGCATTGGCGTAAAATGGCGGGTTATCTGTGGTATGCGTCTTTGCGGATTATCCGTCGGTGCTTCGTGGTGTTTTTCGACTTTCGTGTGGGGTTTTGCGAGTGTGTTGTGGTGTTTTACGTGTTGAGAGTGCTGTAGCCTCGTTTTCGTTTTGTTCGTCTGCCATTTTTTCTCTCGCTTAGCAATTGTCTTAGTGTCTAAAGTGTTTTATTTTTATTTAAATGAAGGTGTAGCTTGTTTTTTTGAGGTGCTGGATAGTTATTCTTGCTGTAGGTAAGCTTTTTATGTGTGTGTTGTGTGTATTTATTGTGTTTTAAATGTTTGTATGTCGGCGTGTTGCGTCCGATGTTTGCGAGGTCGTAATGTCTGGTAACGTGTCTCGTATGGTGTTTGCGTGTGTAGCCTTGTTTTCGTTTTGTTCGGCGGCCATTTTTTCTGTCGCTTAGCAATTTTTTTAGTGTCTAAACTCTTTTATTTTGAGTGAAATGAAGGTGTAAGTTGCATTTTTGAGGTCCTGGATGCTACCTCTTGCTGTAGGTAAGGTTTTTATGTATGTGCTGTGTGTATGTATTGTGTTTTGAATTTTGTAATGTTCGCGAGTTGCGTCCGAGTGTTGCGAGTCCGTAATGTGTGTTAACGTGTGTCGTATGTTGTTTGCGTTGCTCGTAAAATTTAGCGAGTGTCGTAATTGGTGTGTCGTGTTGTTTGCGTTGCGACGTGAAGTTTGCGAGGGTCGCAGTTGCCTTCGGCGCTCCATGCCAGCAACTGAGGCCCTCGCTTCGCTACGCAAGCCCGCAAGCGTTAGCAACAACTCGCATGCTCACAACTATATATGTGATTCCAAGATTTAGCATTTAATTACAGTTGTTTTGGGGGGAAGATACTAGTGAACAGAATTAAAAGGTGTCTATAATTTACTCTCCTCTAACATATTCTTTAAGATTTAGTTAGTGACTCTATGTGAAGGATGAAAGTTATTTCATACTGGTCTTACACTCAAGTTATATATTGTTTGCTTAATATCTCACCAAAAAGCGAGTGATTCCTCAATAACACAGATACTGAAATTCAGTAATTTACAGTGCTGGGAACACCCAAGTCAATCTTGTGGAAAAAAATCATCATACATAGTACGAGTGATGCCACCCAAGGATTGACCTGGCTCTGTAGGGGGGGGGGGGCACCCTGACCTGTCTGTAATACAGATGGAGTAATCATATACACCCAGAACATGCTGGGAAGAATGCTCTAACTCAGGACAAGTGACAGCCTATCAAGCCCAATCCATGTTATGATTGAACTGCTCAGATACTGCATACTGCAGGGTCTCTAGTATAGTAAAGCATGAAAATGGGGGAAACTTAGAGAGGTATGCAAACAAAGTGCATCATCACTTACCACATTGGACCTCCAGAAGCAAACCTTACTCCCTCCCATGCTTCCCAATCAGGGCTATCAGATAATTCAGACTCTGAGGGGCAACCGGTGGCCACACCCCAACAACATATGCATCTTTCAACCGAATCCATGGCAATGATTGAGGAAATGTTTATGACCCATTTAGCAAAGACCGTTGATTCTCCTAAAAAGGACATTAGTGATTTGGGATAAGGAACTTAACTGCTTGAGGAAACCTCGGATCATTTAACATAGAATAAATGTTTAGTGCACCGGAAGGCTTTCTCTGTTCTATCGAATAGGAGATTATCCAGTTCCAATTGACATTTATCAATCTTTCAACGCAAATAGGCTGTGGCATTGAATTGATTCTGTTGTTCTAAATTCCCTAATGCCTCCATGAGGTACAATTCTTTTTGCTTACATTGCTTCCTATAAACTGATGTAAATGTTATACAAGTTCCTCTCACGAATGCCTTATGGGAAACCCAGGTCCATCCATTTCCCACCTCTGTCAGAGATTTCAGATCAAAGTATTATTGTAGATGTTTGGACATCTGTTCTTGTATGGAGGGAATTTTGAACAATAACTCATTCAATTTTCACCCATATGGGAGTCTAAGGTGAGATCCTAATTTTAAAGTTAACAGGACTGCAGAATGATCTGACCAGGTGCAGGGGATAATTTTAGCATCGTTGAAGGAGTCAAAAAGAGATGAGTCGATTAATAAGGAATCAACACATGAATACGACCCATGAGTACTGTATATGAATAATAAGTATACTCTCTTGACCTGAGGTGGTGTCTGTTGTGGAAAAATCATTCTCACATACCACTTCTTACTCTGAAACCTAGGCATGACACCAAAAAATTTATTTAAAAAAAAACGTGATCAGCAACAAGAGAACATTCAAAATGGCTATTACTGACTGAATGTCTGCTGACTACTAATAGAAATATATACAGACAAAGCTTTTATACTTGCTTACATAAGACAATGAAATAATCCATCTTTCCCCCATCTAGCTACATGGCATAACCCACTAGCAACCAATTACAGTTTATTTATATATGATATCCAATAAGTATATAACACATACTTTGGTAAAATCTGTGCGTATATCTACTTTATATGATACACTTGTGTGCAGTAAATAACACTTATTAGACCTTGGGGATGACCGAAAATACATATTTGTTATGTCTAAGAGCTTGTGTATGGTCTCTAACTGAAACTTGCTATGTCATGCAGATTTAACTATTTCTGATCATATATCTTCCAAAAATAGAAAATACTGGTTTCAAAGCTTACATTCCAGCCAAATATCACACTAACTAGTAGAAAGAGTAGAAACTAGAAAGAGTGCTCATTTTATATATATACGCTAAAATTTTAAGAATATTTTATCTTTTCCCCAACACCCCCCCATGACAATGAAAATTGTCATCAAAAGGAAAAATTTCTCACATCTAGCTAAACAATAAAAAGATAAACATATTAGGAAGTAGAGGTAAGATCTTCAGACTGGCATTTAAAGAAACTCTAGGGGCCTCATTCTATTAGCGTCCGCAGCCGTTGCAGGGCCGCAAGGACCGGCCGCAAGCTATTCGGCTATTCTATTCCCTTACGGCCGGGGGCTCCGGCAGGCTTGCGGCCGGTGCCTTGCTATCTCTTGCTCGCGCCAGAGGAAAGCCTTTGATCTAAAACGGCCGCAAGAGTTCTGTCCGTAAGAAATTCCTATTTGCAATTCAATTGCTCCGGGAACCCTCTCTGCAAGGCTAAAAGCGAGCCGCAGCTTACTTGCAGGAAAGAGGTCCCGCTAGCACCAATTAAGCACATAAAATAGCTCAAATAAAGCCATCCTGCACTTTGAGAAGACTATAAAGGGATTTTAGGTGTTAGAAAAAATAGCACATAATTATCCTATACTCAAATCCGTAAAATATTTTATTTTTAATATCCGTAAAATATTTATGTAAAAAGTCCAGAGTGCTTGGAGCACCTAAGACCCGCCCACGCCGCAGCCGGAAAATAAACAGTTAATTTGAACTCGGGTTTGGGCTGATGTGCAATCTTGAGAGTGGGTTACTTTTAATCCTCATGTCCCCCAATATGATCCCTAGCATTTACAGAGCTGTACAGTGCAGGCTTGAATTTATTTTTGCGTTTTTAGATTTCTGAGCTTACGGCCGGTTCCAAGATATGCGGCCGGCCGTAAGAGTAGATCCTTGCGGGGCCGTATAATAGAATCGCGAGTTAACAGAACCCCCGCAAGGAATCGCAGCCTTACGGCCGATTTACGGCCGGTAATAGAATGAGGCCCTAGGTCTCTAAAAATATTCAGTCAGATGAGCTTCCTACAACATGGAGATATTAGATTTTATCTCATGGAGTCCTTTGCACCTTTTACCTTTATACATTCCCAACAAGAAGATTTCAAAAGAAAAACATAATTATACATAGAATATTAATATACATAATAATAACGCAATTTTAATAAACCAATATGATCCAAGGAATAATATAAAAGTATTTCAATAGTGGAATCCATAGCGTAAAGTTCGCAGTACAGATATTAAAGTCTGTTGAATGAAAGATTTGCAATTAGTGATTATAAAGCACAAGCAAAAAAAATCTAATCTTTATAGTAAAACAATAAATCCACGAAAACAAGGGAGCACCTGTTTGTCGAAATCCATATAACAAAGAAACAGCCTTATTAAATTGTGATTCTGTAAATTTAAAAGGGCTCTATATAAGCACACAGCATATTTTATTTAAATAAGTTTTTAGTTAGAGAAGACCTTGCTTTTGAATAGAAGTTCACTAACTAAAAACTTCTGTAAAAAAAAATATGCTATGTGCTTAAATAGAGCCCTTTTAAATTTACCGAATCGCAATTTAATAAGCCTGAAAGAGTCCAATGTAGTGGATTAAAACATCCACATGTGCGGCTATATGTTACCAAGAACCAGACCAGATTGCGGTGCCATAGATATAAAAGTCCAGATATGTAAAATAAAATACAATGGTTAATGCAGAGAAAATAGCCCCACTTAATTCTTCAACCAATTACCAATAACTAGGCCATAGAAACATTTTTTCCTTTATACTCATTGTCTTATGAGGCATTTAGATGATAGATGTAATTTATTAACCAATAAAGTTTTGCACTGATATTACTAATAACCCAGAGTGTATGCATGATAACGTCTTCTTTCCCTAATTACCTTTCCTCATCAGATGTTAGTACGTACTAGAGCCTAGCAAGTTTATAGAATAATGTGCAAAAATGTTAAAAGTGAAACAATAGGAAAAAGGAAGACAGGTATAGTAAAGAGTAGAAAAAAAGAAAGAAAATGACAACACAGTGAAAACATATGCTCATACAAACTTTATACAGGCCTAGTCTTACATATCACATTTAGGTAGGTTCTTCTTTTTCCATTCGATAAATGATAAACTGGTTGATCATTTTCTTCTGGATGGTGAGATTCTCTGGTCAAATCATGTGCAGATCTTCATGCAGAAGACAAGGAGTATGTGGTTTTCTGACAGGTCTTTACATCTTTTTTCTTTTGCAGTAGATATATGTATTAGCGTATTGTAATGTCAATGAGCAAGAGTTTAAATATATCCTTCATTGGGATGGGCCTTGATTTTAGGCATGATTCTCATATTCCTTTTCCTCCATGTCCTTAGGCAAGCGTGCGGTGTAGAATTGCAAAGTTTCATATAGGTATTCTTTCTGAGTGATGGTCATGTCAATCCATTTCCGAAACCATACAACAACCACAAGTGAACAAAATGGCAAGCATGACACCGATTGAAGACTTCACAGAGAGTGCTATGCCTTTCCATCTTCCGAACCACGACTGAAGCCAGCTAGTGAATGGGTTTTCCATCCCTCAATTTTCTGCTAGTTTATTTGACAGGGTGGTCAATCCCTCCAGGGCTTTGGTAACTGTCCCATCAGGTGCCGTATTATTAGGGATGAAGGTGCAGCAGGCAGTGCCAAACATTTTACAAACACCTAGAAGCATGTCAAGGGCCATGCAGGTTTGCCACGTCATCAGACTTGTTTTATCTAGTTGTTCAGTCAAAATTTGTACTGCATCTCTTGTATAGTTCACACATCTTTGTTGGTTATAGTAGATTTAATATATCCAGTCAACATTCTTATTTATTGTTACGCACCAGGTGAACATGGATTCAAATTCTGCTGCAATTTTATTTCTGGCCTTGAACTTGTCTAGTAGTGCACGGGGTATTCCAATGGAGTCGAAGCTGCTACTCAAAGCTGCTACTTGGGGTGGATCTCTTCGATCGGGTCAAGGCCTTTGTGGATTTGTCCCTTAATTTGTTTTTGTGTATTCTCCCAGATCAGGGAAGGTTTTAGTATAATGGCAGTGATACAGATCAAAATTAAGATGGACTCTCATCCCACACTATCCTGGACTTCTGAAGGGGTGTCACAGTCTGTATTTGGGCATCATTCTGGGGATCCATTCCTGCTTCTCCAAGGCCCCTCTAATCTGTCTGAACATGGCAGTATCTTCACTGGGTTTGAGATGAGTGACCTTATTGGTTTCACTCCCCTTTGTAGCCAGACTTTGTGTAGCAGACAGGTGCTGGGTTACTCAGGTTAGCAGTTAGGTTCCCAGAAAGGTGCTGATAGAGGGACCCTCTTGCAGTGGGTCAGATGTATCCAGTAAGTCTTTTCTGCAATTTACACAGTTGTCGGGGTAGCCAACAAAGCTTGGTAAGGAACTTCCTACATGGCATCCATCCAGTTTTTCCTGATTTTAACAGATACTCATTCTCCTGGTTTTATCAGTGTAGGTATTTTCTGTTGTTCCTATATAAGGAGTCTCTTAGTCAGCAAACTCTGTATCTGTTGTCATCAGGATAGAGAGATTACTGAAAACCAACAAGAGAAGAAATTTGCAGTCTCCTGAAAGGGATAAACTTACCTAAAATGACTGATCAAGAATTGATATTGCTTAATGCAGAGATTGTAGAGGAGGAGCTGGATTTAGCAATAATAGATTTAAAAATCTAAAAATCACTGGGTGCAGATGGGATGTTAAATCAATATTACAAAATATATAACTCAATATTGATCAAACCATTGTTGACAGCCTTTAATGAGCTTAAAGGAGAGGGTAGAATCCCAAGAGAGATGTTAGAGGCAATACTAATAACTATTCCTAAGAGGCATAAGGATTTAACAAAATGTGAAAATTACAGGCCAATCTCTCTCTTAAACTCAGATATTAAGCTGTATGCTAGAATTTTGGCCATGAGATTAAACAAAGTGATAGGAAAGTAAATGCAATGGATCAAACTGGATTTATTCAAGGTAGGCAAGGGGTGGATAACACCAGAAAACTGTTGAATCTTATAACATACTCAGTAGCGAGTAAAACTCCAGCAACTTTCCTATCGCTAGATGCAGAGAAAACCTTTGACAGGGTCGGATGGGACTATATGGAGCTGATGTTACAAACATTTGGCCATGGAGAATTTGGGTCACAGGATATTGGAGCTCTATATACGGTCCCATCCACCTCTGCCGATGCTTTAAATCTGAGCAATTTTCTATCTCAAACAGTACGAGACAGGGCTGACCTCTGTCTCCTATTGTTTTTGTTCTCATGATGGAACCTTTGGCAGAGGCTATACATTGTGTGAATAATATAGTGGGTATTACAATAGGAAGGAATGTACATAAAATTATTACAACATTATTTGCCGACGTGGTTATCTCTTTGACGAATCCTGTTAAATCTCTTAAAGGACTGCGTGATCTGATAGAGATAAAGTAAAATCTCAAATTATAAATTAAATATTACTAAATCAGAACTAATGGCAGTAAATATGCAAGGTAAAAAACAGGCAATTTAAAAAGCAACCTAAGCATATAGCTGGCATTCAAATACCATAACGCCTTTAGGTCTCACTTTTGATAGAGATATTAAATCGATGATACAAAAAAATTCTAATGATTTATTAATAAGAATGACAGAGAAGGTGACATCATGGAAGAACACACATCTTTCTTGATCAGGCAGGATTATTACTGCAAAAATGTTTCTACTCCCACAGTTTAATTATTTGATCTGTTGTATTCCACTTTTAATTCCAAGCTATATATTAAAACAATTTCAGCTGTTAATAGAAAGGAAGAGTATGGCCAGGAGTTTTGAAAAATGGGGAATTTCCTATCCAATGCTTGAGACATACTATGAAACTACTATGAAACCCAATGGATGAGGATAGAATCACAAATGATGTTAAAAGGTGATTTGGACTTGATCATTTTTTTAGAGAAACTCAATGAGAATTTCATCTTATACAAACTTCCAATTATTAACAGCTGTTGGAAAATGTGGGACAAGTTAAATCAGAATAATGTGTTGATTCCCTTCCCTAGCTTACTGACTGCCTTGAGTAGTCTAGGTGTATTCTTTAGTATCCCATTATGGGCCCAAATATATCAAAAGATTTATATGTGGATGCAAGATTAATGACTTGGGAATGATTAAATAGGAGATCTGAGATTACAAATGAAGATTGGCTTCATTATAGTAGATTGAGGTCCTGCTTGGAAAAGTGTAAAACAATAAGCAGTAGATTTAAAAAATATACTCCTTTTGAAAATCTAATTATATCCAATAACAATTCACATTTGATATCAAAATGTTTTGACATTTTTTCAAATGAGGTATGAGGAAGAAAAAACTATTAAAATGCAGTCGTGGGAAAGGGACTTAAAACTAGTATGTACAAATAAAGTATGGTTCAAAGCAACATCATTTGTGAAGAGGTATATAAAGCATGCAGCGTTTAGAGAGGTACAGTTTAAACTACTTAACAAGTGGTATATTGTACCAACAAAATTGTATCAAATTACAAATGATAATAATCAGAAATTTTGTCGAAGAGAATGTGGATATATAAAAGCACATTTTCACATCTGGTGGGAATGCGAGTTAATACAAAAAATCTGGCAGGACTGCTTCACACAGATCTCAAAAAGAGTGAAAATCAAAATACCCTTAGATCCTGCGATGGCATTATTCTATATTTTTCCACCTGAGTTCACTCTGGAAATGAAAGCTTTGATAATTCAGATTTGCACAGTGATAAAATGGCTCATATTTTCATATTGGAAGCAAGCCAAGGCTCCAAATTGGTCGGAAGTTAAAAGGGTGGTTAATAGAAATAGAGAATTTGAAAAAGATGTTCTTTCGACCAATCAAACAAACGGTCAACTGGAAGCTATGGGATAAACATTTTCAGTAAGTACTTTATGGACAATTAATGGCAAAATGAAATATTTTCCTTGGATCACCCTTAGAACTTACTTGGTTTATATGTATTGTTTAATAAATAAAAACTGGGGAATTTGTGCAATAGAAGCAATGTATGGGTTTATAAACTCAAATGCTTAATAAGAGTATCTATTTACCCTTGTGAAGGAAATAATAACATAAAGAGGTTCCAGAAGAAAGGAGAAGTGGATACAAATGTTAACAATTAATTATGCTACATTGTGTGTTTATGCTCTTCGTTATGTAATCAGGATGTATTGTGATTTTTTTTGCTCAAATAAAAAAAAGGAAAAAAAAGGATAGGTACTTAGTAGATACTTTCTCTCATCATATATCAGGGCACACTTGTTTTGTCCATCTGCACAGGCACGTACTCACTGTCATCTTCTTCTGTGGTATGCAAGTGTGACAAAAATCCAAACATACAAGAAACTTCCATACATCTTTTAACTAGACATCCACACATCATATACACTTATCCTAAAATTTCTCTAACTGTAACATAAATTTAACATATGCATAACTTTGTAATAAACAAGGGGTGATGTAAACTAAAATTAATTAAGTGATAATGCAAATCATGCAAAGCTAATAAACATATGAAATACTTGTAAAATATATAATCAACCATTATTTTTTACTCGAGCTAAAGCATCACAAATCATCATTAAGATAGTTTCAATACTACTAATTATGTCTCTATAAGTGATAAGACATTACTTGATTTATCTTGCAACAGTTTGTATATTTAAAAGGAAATTGCTAATTTATTACTGTCAGTATACATTTACTAATAAAGCTCTAAAATATTTTCTTAACTCATAATGTAATCCACCTCTTATCATGTTTCTGTCTTAGAGGCTTGGAAATACCTTGAAAAGATTTTCACAATTGTTTACTCATTTGTACCATGGCCATCATCTGAGCTGAGGATGGGCCTGGTGGAATAGATGTCACAATATTATAGTGAACAAAATGAATAACATGAATAAGCAAAACATAACACATAAAATAATTTCACCTTTTTAAACCTTAAAAATAATTAATTCTATTTAACAGATACTTTTGCACCTTAATATTATTCTTTAAAAAAATGTACTGAACAACTACTATATCTCAGAAGAGATATATTGGGTATTTACAAAAAGATTCTGGCAGAAAGGAACAGTTTTGTTTCTACTAAATTTTCTGTACATAGCCTTGAATTAGAAACTAAGGGCCCTATTAAATTCGAGCTGCGTAAATAATAGGTGAAAACGCAAGGCCTACGTAGTTGAAAATTGAAACCGTTTCCGACGCTATTAAATTCGAAGTGCTGCGAGATACGAGCGATGGATGCAAATGCGTACACGTTAGGATTTGCGCATGAGGTACGATATCTCGGATAACTTTGCGTATGAAAAGAGCGCGAAATATGTGATACGTACCACTTAACCAGACGGCAGTATGCCTTTAAAAGGGAGCCAAAACAGAAAATAATTGACTGTGCTGGAGCTTTTGCAAGTAGACACACAGGTCTAGGCATTGGTGGGTTTTTGGTGAGCAAGGAGAGAGAGAAGAGAGAGAAGAGAGAATTTCAATTTTGGATCTTTTGAACTAGCAGATAATTTAACCCTTTGTTTACAACACACATAATTACTGATATCACATAATTTACACACATAGATTAATACATACACATAGCTACACCTAGTGGTAGGCCACTGCACACCTACACCCCCCCCCCCAAGACCCCCCCCCCCATACAATTACTGAACTACACATAATACTTGCATCTTTTTTTACCTCCTAAACCAACACACATATTATCTTGATTTATCGTTAATTTATTTTCAGAGGAGTTTAGAGGAGGGGAGGCGGTAAGGCAAGAGAGGCGTGGAGGAGAGTGAGGAGAACATCTGAGGAGAGGAGGAGGATGAGGAGGAGAGGAGGAGGAGGAGGGAGAGGAGGAGGGAGAGGAGGAGGGAGAGGAGGAGGAGGGAGAGGAGGAGGAGGAGGAGGGAGAGGAGGAGGAGGAGGGAGAGGAGGAGGAGGAGAGCAAGGAGGAGAGCAGGGGGGGAGGGAATTGCCCCCAGAGCTAGGAATCCAAGTTGAAGGGGCAGAGGGTCAGGGGCCTGATCCCTTGGTGGGAGGTAGTGGGGATGAGGGAGCGGCCCCAGGGATAGAAGAGGAAGACCAGGCACCGTCTGTAAGGCAACGGGTTGTGGCAAGGCCCAGGGCCCCCAATTATAGCCCAGAGGAGATCGAGGTTCTCCTCAGGGAAATCTGTGCCCGCCAGGGGATCATATGTGGTGGGATAGACATTAATGCCAGCCAGAGGCGGCAGGCCTGGTCCCAAATTGGCAGAGATGTGTCGGCAGTAGGGGTCACTAATAGGGACTGGAGGACAGTGCGTCACAAGTTCGATGATCTAAAGATGGCTGTCAAAAGAAAGATGTCCGATGAGGCAGCAGCAGCACGTCAGACTGGTGGTGGGCCCGCGGTCCCTTTTGTTTACAAGCAATGGGAGAGGACAGTGATGCGCTTTATCCCTTGTGAATCTGTGGTGGGAATACCAGGACAGATGGACACAGATCGTCCTAACACCCTGCAACGTGAGTATCATATCACACACATGGTTGGCTGAGATTGTGGGGGGATGTGCTGTCCAAAAGCCTGCAGATAACATGCTGTATGTATGTTTGTATGTATAAATAGGCTTGTGTTCTGGCTGTTGTATATAATGAGCAGTATCCCTCTAGAACAGGGGTGGGTAAGGAGGGCCACATACATGCCGGGCTTTCAAGATATCATGCTGCTTGTATGTATTGTGAGCATAAAGGTGGAATAGTGGTTGATGGGAGATACATCAGACCTGATTTGCTAGACAGCAACCAGAGGATTTCTCAGTTAAATGCCCCAGGGAGAGATGTTACAGTTTGCAATATGCATAGCTGATGCTCTGCAAAACATGGTATGGGTCCCTGGGGCGGAGTATTTGGAGAGCAGGGGGGGCCAATGCTCCAACAGCACTAGTTGCTGTATAACAGACCACAGCTTGGATCTGGTTTTTAAGAGTTAGCTAATTGGCACTCACCTGTAGCTACTCAATTAGCAGACAGGCCTTTAAAAGAAGAGAGCAGCCTGCTCCAAGGGAGAGAGGAAAAGACAGCTAGGAGAGGCTGCGCTTATTGCAAAGACATTGCTTTTGTTTGGGAAATTGGTAAGTGGGAAAGCCACCCAATTGCAGATAGCAAGTACTGTCTAGTAAGAGCTCAAGTAAGAGCAAGGGATTTTGTTTGTTTTGTTATTATTTAAAGTACCTGCTTTCAAACTGAATAAAAAAGGAAAATTGAGCTGAAGGTGTCCTGGACTTTGTATACCCTAGAAGGCTGTGGTTACTGCAAGATCGGTGACAATCCTACCTGTAAAAGAAGTGGTTTGTCACATATGGTGGAGAATGCGGGCACCCACGTAAGCCTGAGGGTAGAAGTCATTTAAAGCTCAACATGGAGGATGTTATCAAGGCTCTGATCCAATCCTCCTCTGTGCAACAGGAGACTAACAGGAGAGCTGCAGAAAACAGTGCAGCCCTGCAGCAACTGGTGCTGGCCCAGGCAGAGTGTGCTAAAGTCCTGGCCAAAACACAAGCGGAGATGTTTAAAGTAGCCCGTGAGGAGCAGCAAAAAGTCACCCAGGGACTACAACAGGTAATCCAAGCGATCTCTGGAAAACTGAATGGAGACCCTGATGGAAGATACCAGGGGCCAAAGGTGATTCGGGCGAGCCACTATCTTCAGAAAATGACCGCATCAGATGATGTTGAGGCGTACCTTCTGGCATTTGAGCGCACTGCTGAGAGGGACGGATGGCCGGCTGGTGAGTGGGCAAGCATACTGGCACCGTTCCTAAGTGGAGAGCCGCAGAAGGCATATTATGACCTAGAACCAGCCGATGCAAGTATCTACAGCAAATTGAAAGCTGAAATCTTGGCACGACTGGGTGTAACCTCTGCAGTACGTGCCCAAAGGTTCCACTCGTGGTCATATTCTTCAGACAAAGCCGCACGTTCCCAAATGTTTGACCTCATACACCTTGCACGGAAATGGTTACAACCTGAAATCCATTCAGCTAGCCACATTGTGGAAACCTTAGTAATGGACCGGTTTTTGCGTGGTTTACCAGCTTCCCTGCGTCGCTGGGTCAGCCAAAGTGACCCCCATACAGCTGACCAACTGATTGCCTTGGTGGAAAGATATGCGGCTGCAGGAGAACTGCTATGTCCTACTTCACAGGCAAACCCTCGCAATCCTAAGCCCCAAGATTCTGCAAGACCGGGTAAGACTGTTCAAGGTTTAAGGGGGGCATCCAGGTCTAATAGGCCTGGGAAAGGAACTAATTGGTGGTCAGACTGTACTGTCAAATGTTTCAAGTGCAAAGAGGATGGTCATATGGCCAAAGACTGTCCATTTAAGGATGAACCTATGGAATGCAATATGGACAAAAGTGAGGGAACACGTTCATTTTTGCTCAGTTGTTATGGTATTGTTAACAATGACTATGATAATAACGCTCATAAATGCTGTGTAACTGTGAATGGAAAAATGTCTAAAGCATTACTTGATTCAGGTAGTATGGTTACGTTGGTAGCAGAGTCTATAATACCTTGTGTAAAACCTGATCATGGACAGAAAATAGGCATTATCTGTGTTCATGGTGATAAAAAGGAATACCCCACTGCGGAAGTAAATATTGGAACCCAGTATGGGAATTTAAAGTACCGAGTGGGTGTAGTACCTAGATTAGCCCATGAGGTAGTGATCGGTAGAGACTTTCCTCATTTTCTAAAATTATGGGCAGCTTTACAAAAGACAGACCAAAATTTATCAGAAATGAGTCAGTCTGTCGAGGATAATGTGTTCCCTTTTTCCGATATTGACTTGGGTTTTGACCACTGTGACGGAAAAATAAGGAAAAAGAAAAAATACTGCCCTAAACCAGTATTAATAGGAGATAACCCAGCTCAAACTAGTGAGGAGCCTACTGATAATGCAGACAAGGATAAGGACTTAATTGATATTGGAATTAGTCCAGGTAACTTTAAAAGCGCTCAGTGGGAAGATCCCACTTTAGTGACAGCTAGAAATGATATTAAAGTTGTAAACGGGGTTGTTAATCAGCCAGGAGGAGCACTGCCGTTCCCCTATTTTGAAGTACAAAATGACCTAATTTACCGTGTAGAAAAAAAGGATTCAGACATCATTAGGCAGCTGTTGGTTCCTCAGACTTACCAGAATATAGTGCTAAAGTTGGCTCACAGCCACATATTAGGGGGACACTTGGGAGTCGGAAAAACTAGAGAGAGAGTCCTTAGACGGTTTTACTGGCCTGGAGTGTTTGCTGCTATTACAAACTATTGCTCCTCATGTCCTGAGTGCCAGTACAGGGCTCCTTTCAAGACTTTTCGTAGTCCACTTGTACCCTTACCCATAATTGACGTGCCTTTTGAAAGGATCGCTATGGACTTAGTGGGGCCACTGGTAAAGTCCGCTAGGGGACACCAATATATATTAGTCATCTTGGACTATGCAACTCGCTATCCTGAGGCCATTCCCTTGCGTAATACCTCTGCAAAGCTAATAGCTAAGGAACTTATGTTGATGTTCAGTAGGGTGGGTATCCCTAAAGAAATACTGACAGACCAGGGGACCCCGTTCATGTCCAGAGTCACAAAAGAGTTGTGCAGGCTCTTGCAGGTTAAACATCTTAAGACCTCAGTATATCACCCACAGACTGATGGTTTAGTAGAGAGGTTCAACAAAACCCTTAAGAGTATGCTACGCAAGGTAATTGATGCAGATGGAAGAAATTGGGATTTTTTATTGCCATATCTACTGTTTTCCATTAGGGAAGTTCCACAGGCCTCCACGGGCTTCTCTCCTTTTGAATTATTATATGGAAGACATCCCAGGGGAATATTGGATATTGCTAAGGAGACCTGGGAACAGGAGACTACTCCTCACAGGAGTGTAATTGAGCATATAGCTCAAATGCAGGATAGAATGGCCACCATCATGCCTATTGTCAGGGAACACATGCTGGAAGTCCAGCAGGCTCAGAAAAACAGCTATAACCGTAATGCTAGAGTCAGAGTGTTCCAACCTGGAGACAGGGTATTGGTTCTGGTCCCTACTGTGGAGAATAAGTTCCTTGCGACTTGGCATGGACCCTATGAAATAATAGAGAAAGTGAGTGATGTCAATTATAAAGTCAGACAACCAGGAAGAAGAAAGCCTGAACAGTTGTATCATATAAATCTGTTAAAGCCATGGAAGGACAGGGAGGTCCTGGTTGCTTTAAAACCTTCAGAACCTCCTATAGTAGAACCAGATGTGAACGTATCTAAGACTCTGTCTGTCCATCAAAAGCAAGAGGTCAGAGATTTCATCAGAAGAAATAGGGATGTTTTCTCGATAGTTCCAGGAAAGACTAAAGTGATTAAACATGACATAATAACCGAACCAGGGAAAAGAGTTAACCTCAAACCCTATAGAATTCCTGAGGCCCGGAGGGAGGTTATAAACTTAGAGGTTGAGAGCATGTTAAAACTTGGAGTCATTGAAGAATCCCAGAGTAACTGGAGTAGTCCTATTGTATTGGTGCCAAAACCTGATGGCACATGGAGGTTCTGCAATGACTACCGCAAGTTAAACGCCCTCTCAAAATTTGATGCTTACCCAATGCCAAGAGTTGATGAGTTAATAGAAAGACTGGGCAAAGCTCGTTATCTAACAACCTTGGATTTAACAAAGGGTTACTGGCAGGTCCCGCTCACTGAAAGAGCCAAAGAAAAGACAGCCTTTTCAACACCCAGTGGCCTGTTTCAGTACACTGTATTGCCATTTGGGTTACATGGGGCACCTGCCACATTCCAACGAATGATGGACAGAATTCTTAAACCTCATGTTCGTTATGCTGCAGCATACTTGGATGATGTCGTCATCCACAGTGCAGACTGGGAATCCCACCTCCCTAAAGTTCAAGCGGTACTTGATGCTATCCGCTCAGCAGGCTTAACTGCCAATCCTTCCAAGTGTACGATTGGTTTAGAGGAAGCTAAGTACTTAGGTTATTCTATTGGGAGGGGTTTGGTTAAACCACAGGAAGCCAAAGTAGAAGCCATACAAAAATGGCCACAGCCCCTTACAAAGAAACAAGTAAAGGCATTTTTGGGTTTAATTGGATATTATAGGCGGTTCATTCCAGATTTTGCTACCATTGCTGCACCCCTGACAGACCTTATTAAAGCAAAATCCCCAGTCATAGTTAAATGGTGCCCTGAGGCAGAAAAGGCTTTTAAGAGTCTGAAGGAAGCTATCTGTAGCCATCCTGTCTTAGTGACCCCAGATTTTTCCAGGGATTTTATAGTTCAGACAGATGCTTCTGATGTGGGCTTGGGGGCTGTTCTTTCACAGGAATACCAGGGTGAAGAACACCCTGTTTTCTTTTTGAGCAGAAAGTTAAACCCACATGAGAAGAACTACTCTATTGTTGAAAAAGAGTGTCTTGCTATTAAGTGGGCATTAGACTCTCTTAAATACTACCTACTAGGCAGAAGGTTTCGATTGATAACGGACCATGCTCCTCTGACGTGGATGTATCAGAACAGGGAAAGTAACTCCAGAGTAACCAGATGGTTTTTGAGTTTGCAATCTTTTAATTTCACTGTGGAACACAGGGCTGGTCTGCAACAAGGTAATGCTGATGGGCTTTCGAGGGTACACTCCCTGATTTCCATGGTCGCTCAAACCCTTGGGTATGAGCTGGGGGGGAGGATATGTGAGCATAAAGGTGGAATAGTGGTTGATGGGAGATACATCAGACCTGATTTGCTAGACAGCAACCAGAGGATTTCTCAGTTAAATGCCCCAGGGAGAGATGTTACAGTTTGCAATATGCATAGCTGATGCTCTGCAAAACATGGTATGGGTCCCTGGGGCGGAGTATTTGGAGAGCAGGGGGGGCCAATGCTCCAACAGCACTAGTTGCTGTATAACAGACCACAGCTTGGATCTGGTTTTTAAGAGTTAGCTAATTGGCACTCACCTGTAGCTACTCAATTAGCAGACAGGCCTTTAAAAGAAGAGAGCAGCCTGCTCCAAGGGGGAGAGGAAAAGACAGCTAGGAGAGGCTGCGCTTATTGCAAAGACATTGCTTTTGTTTGGGAAATTGGTAAGTGGGAAAGCCACCCAATTGCAGATAGCAAGTACTGTCTAGTAAGAGCTCAAGTAAGAGCAAGGGATTTTGTTTGTTTTGTTATTATTTAAAGTACCTGCTTTCAAACTGAATAAAAAAGGAAAACTGAGCTGAAGGTGTCCTGGACTTTGTATACCCTAGAAGGCTGTGGTTACTGCAAGATCGGTGACAATCCTACCTGTAAAAGAAGTGGTTTGTCACAGTATGTATTTATGTATGTATGTATAAATAGTCTTTTGTTCTGGCTGTTGTATATAATGAGCTGTATCCCTCTAGAACAGGGGTGGGTAAGGAGGGCCACATACATGCCAGCCTTTCAAGATATCCTTTTTGGGCACAGGTGAGTCAATCAGGATGACTGAAAAGGCGATTGGCTCACCTGTGTGGCCCTCCAGGCCCGAACCTGCCCACCCTTGCTCACGAATTATATGGCCTCCTACACCCCTGCCCACACACAGGGATAATTCACATGCAATAGCACTGTAAGCCCTATGGTTGACTAAAAATGTATGGGGCGTCAATAACCATTTTAGTCCTGGTAGCAAACCTATCATGTTCATAATTTGTCTCCCTGATATGTCAATTTCTAATTATATCCAGATTGATTGCAATAGAGCAGGGTGGCCAAAGTCAAACTTGCTGGGCTGCGCACAGGCCTGGATATGTGGATTTCCTTTATGTGAACAGATGAGTCAATTAGACTTAATGACTTGGAGAATGATATTCTCAGCTGGGTGCAGCATGGCTATCCACAAATGCAGGCCTGACTTTGGCCTCCACTGCGATCGAGAATAAAAATTTGGCTGTGCGGCATATGTGGATACAGACTCTGTAGCACTGCATGTGTGTCATATACTGTCCTAACCTGGCCCATGTCTCAGCTGCATATTAACAACCATTGCTGGAAACTTGTCAGATTGGTCAGTCTCACACACTGCACAGCAGATGCAGCAGAGCACGTGTCTGAGGCACATGCAGTACACATTCATATGAGCCATGATCCACAATGCTCATTATGCAGCCCGTGGCTCATCTGTGTAACACAAGCACCACAGTCACTCACAGGTGACCATGATGTCAATGATATGTAAATGCATAGCTGGCAATTGTGTATGGCAACCAACTGAAATATATAAATAACTTTAATGGGATATTTTAATCCGGAAATAGCGCCGCTTAAAAGTTATAAAAAATTGGTGCACAATATAGAATAAATAAATACTATATGATATAAGAATGAGGATAGATCAGTATCATCACCAATATAGATATCTGGTCATGAGAGGTACCCTAAATAAAGGGTTAACGTATTCAAAAATAATAGATGAATGAAGTATTGAATCCTCATATATCAGAATAAACTGATATACCTGAAAAAGTCAGGATATACTGATAATCATTGGATTATTCTATATAGAAAGCACTATAAAGAAAAAACTAATGTTAAAAACTAAATTTAGAGTAAAACAGAGATCATAAATAAACTGGAGGTATCAATATATATGTAAATATCAATATCAAAGATATTAGGGACACTGTGACTTTAAAAGGAAATGAATGATAATAGAAGCTGCAGATAACATATAACAGTATAACAATATAGTTTATTGGCAAAACATTGCCACACTTAGTATACTTGCTGTTCAGTTGCTATGCTTCATGTGTAACATGTCCCATCAATTCACTATGTTAGATTGGTCCTCCAGTGGTCTCTGTCCTCTATGACTACTGATAAAAATTTATTAAAACCTGGACAGATATCACAAACAAATGCTCAGAAGACCTAATGAAACTCATTTTAGAAGAAGAACTGAGTAATCTTGAGATATTAAATATAAAAGTTATAGAACAAGAAAAAAGTGTGGAAAAATTCAAAGATGTTTTGGAATTCGAAGATCTAAATACAAAATTACTCAACAATATTGAGAAATTTAAGAAAGAACTCATTTTGAGGAAAAAAAGAAAGTTTAACAGAGATTCTCAAGATTATCAGACAGGAAGGGTTTACAGATTTTTAAGACCAGTCACAAGAAGAATACAAGAAGAAGTAAGCTCATCAGACTATGAACAGTCAGACAAGGAAGATCCAACAACAGACAAAATAACTAGCCCTGCTACCCTGCAGAATTCTCAACAACCTGTCCAAGGCCCAATTACTAGATCTTTATTGAATCAGACGACTCTGGGGCACGTCCAAAACAATTGGCATGGAACAAGACAAAGGTACAAAAAAAACAACAACAATTAGTCAAAGGGCAAACAACAAGTCAAGTACACAAAGAATCAGTGGGGATGCTTAGCAAAGAAACTGAAGATATGGACAAATTAATAATGAAAACAAAAGCAAGATCATCAAATAAGGAAAACAACAGTCAAGCAATCCTCCACAGAATGGCCATAGATTCTTCTGTACACAATTATTGCAATGCATCAAACAAACAAACTAATGAGAGTGTAAATTTGGACGGCCGAATTGGAACTGCCACTCCGAAAGAAACAAGCATCATTAATCTTTCTGATTTTATATTAAAAGAAGCACATGAGTCAATCTTGAGAAAAGGTTTGTCATTTGTACCAAAGATTCTAACTTGTTTGAGAATATAAAAGATATCAATCTCTTTGTTAGAAAATTGGCGCTGAAAAAATGGTTTTTGAATAAAGAAGAACGAGAATTAAACCAATTAGGAGTGGACAAAGATCAAGTAGAAGCCTTCAAAGCATTGAAGGGTCTACTAAACCAACAAAAAGAATATATGCAAAGTAAAACATCTCAAAGAATTAAAAAGACAAAAAGTAAATTCACTCCAGATTTATCCATTTTTAGCAAAATACAATTTTTTCTTGACATGGTTGAAAAGGATCTAAAAGAACATATGGAAACAGCAAAGGAGTATGAGTTGAAATACAACTCCAAACAAAATATCAACAGCCAAGAGAGAAAAGCTCTAAAAGAATTGAGCAATAGCAAAGTGGTTATTAAACCCGCCGACAAGGGGGGGAATGTAGTATTGATGAACGAAACAGATTACCTCCAGATGTGCAATGGGGTGCTACAGGATAAGACAACATACAAAATCTTAATAGAAGATCCAACAATAAAATTTAAGAAGGAATTGCGAGAAATACTAATATATGCAAAAGAGAGAAAATTAGTAGACCAAGACACATATGATTTTCTGATGCCAAAAGAAATTACAAAAGCTACTTTCTACACACTACCAAAAATACACAAACAAGTAGTCCCTGTACCAGGCCGTCCCATCGTTTCTAGCAATAACTGCTTAACGGAAAAAATAAGTATGTTTGTAGATGGCCATCTCAAAGAGATAGATAAAACACTGCCATCATATTTACAGGACACTTTGGATGTTTTAAAACAAATGGATGGTATTTCGGTACCAGAAGCAACCATATTGATTACTATTGACGTTGAACAATTATATTCATCCATACCACACGATAAAGGCATTGCAGCAGTGGAACATTTTCTAAGCATGCAAAGTATTAAGGATATAGAATTCAATGAATTCATTATCAGATTATTGAAATTCATATTAACAAAAAAATATTTTTTGTTTAACAACCGGTGGTATCAACAAAACAAGGGCACAGCGATGGGGACAGCCTGTGCCCCAAGTTATGCAAATCTATACTTGGGGTACTGGGAAAAAACGGAAGTGTTTGAAGAAAGAATGCATGAATACACCAAAAATATAATATTATGGCAACGTTATATCGATGATATATTGATTTTCTGGACTGCTACCGAAAATGAATTTGTTAAATTCATAGGAGTTTTGAATAAGAACAACTGGTGGTTAAAATTCACATATTCACTAAACAATCAAAAAGTTGAATTTCTTGATCTGATCTTGTCAAAAGACGATAAAGGAAATATCCATACATCTGTATTTCGGAAACCCACAGCCTCAAATACTTTGCTGCACTGGTCAAGCCAGCACCCTGTCAAATTAAAATCTGTAATACCTATGGGACAGTATTTGAGATTAAAAAGAAACTGTGATGATATAATGGATTTCAAAGAAAAGGCAAAAGACTTGAGAACAAGATTTAAACAACGTGGTTACCCTAATCGTGTTCTAAAAAGAGCATATAAAAGAGCACTGACCAGCGAACGGCAAGATCTATTATATAAGATGAAATCCAAAGAAAAAGACACAGAGCAGATAATACGCTGTATTATGACATATGGGAGAGATTGGAAAACCATTTGAAATATTCTGAGGAAACACTGGTATATTTTAAAAGAAGATAAAACTCTGAAAGACTTCATAACAGAAGAACCTTCAATTACATATAGAAGGAATAACAGTGTTAAAGACATCTTGGTCAAAAGTCTTTTTAATCCCCCAAAAAGACCAGAAAACTGGTTAACACCTACAAAGGGCCTCTTTAAGTGTGGCCACTGTAAGGCATGTAAATACATCAAACCATGTAAAGATTTCACAGATATCAATACAGGAATCAAGTATCCAGTGAAAAGTCTAATAAATTGTGAAACCACTCACGTTATATATGTCATGACATGCTCTTGTAAAAAATATTACGTAGGTAAAACATTCCGTCAGCTACATAGGAGAATACTAGAACATGCATACTCTATTAAAAAACAATTGGATACCTCCGTCACGAGGCATATAAAATTATTTCATAGAAATCAACCGGAGGCTATGACATTTAAAGTCTTAGAAAGATTGTTTCAAGGACCAAGAGGTGGTGACATAGATAGAAAACTTCTACAAGCTGAAAGCAAATGGATCTTCACATTCATTAGTAAATACCCTAATGGGTTAAATGAGGGATACTCCTACACAGCCTTTATTTAAATTGAAAAAGGGTTCTCGAATATGGGTTAACATATAAAGAGTTAAGATACTATGTCTTGAGGTGCTGATATGTTACAACATTCTCTAGGGTCCCCTGATTTTTTCTAATTTATTTAAAAAAATTCCACAGTATATAAATTTCACTTAACAGATACATCAGTATCATCATTTTTTATTCACTCTCTTTTCTTCTTTGAACCTAAATATACAATCAAAACACTTTATAAAGGCTTTAGACCTAATAATTCACCTAAGTTTAATTTATTTATGATTATTTTAAAGATAGACAATAATCATTCACTTTTAGAGTTACATTTTATATTATATATCGACATAAGAGGTCACTTCAGTGTTATATCACTCACCACTTATTATATCATCATATTATTATTTTATGCTTCGTTATTATTCTTATTGGACTAGTGTTGTCCACTGTACAATGATAATTATTATATAATTATTTTAGACTTCACATCACCACACTACATAAAATAGTAGTTACATTACCTCTTTTATCACTTTTGTTTTGTGATCATTGGGATATCCTATCTTAAATCTTGATCTCTAGTCCCATATACATTCAGTAAATAATTGCATTTTGCTTTTTGTTAACCTTTGAAAAATCGGGAACAAATAAAGATAGTTGTCTTTTGAAAATGCTTACTGTCCATTTAAAAAAAGTTAAACAGTTTCAAAAAAGCGCAATGACGCAGTTACGCAAACGTAATGACGCAATTACGCAATACACATCATCAAACCCGGAAATAAACTGGCTTTATAAGCCAGAGAGTCCAGCATAGAATACAGCCTTAGAGAAAGTCCACGAGGATGGACGAAACGGCCCGTTGGCACTTTTATCAGTAGTCATAGAGGACAGAGACCACTGGAGGACCAATCTAACATAGTGAATTGATGGGACATGTTACACATGAAGCATAGCAACTGAACAGCAAGTATACTAAGTGTGGCAACGTTTTGCCAATACACTATATTGTTATACTGTTATATGTTATCTGCAGCTTCTATTATCATTCATTTCCTTTTAAAGTCACAGTGTCCCTAATATCTTTGATATTGATATTTACATATATATTGATACCTCCAGTTTATTTATGATCTCTGTTTTACTCTAAATTTAGTTTTTAACATTAGTTTTTTCTTTATAGTGCTTTCTATATAGAATAATCCGATGATTATCAGTATATCCTGACTTTTTCAGGTATATCAGTTTATTCTGATATATGAGGATTCAATACTTCATTCATCTATTATTTTTGAATACGTTAACCCATTATTTAGGGTACCTCTCATGACCAGATCTCTATATTGGTGATGATACTGATCTATCCTCATTCTTATATCATATAGTATTTATTTATTCTATATTGTGCACCAATTTTTATAACTTTTAAGCGGTGCTATTTCCGGATTAAAATATCCCATTAAAGTTATTTATATTGTTTAGATAATAGTGGTGTCAAGCACCAAGGGTATAATAAGATACAGATCATACCTTTTTCTTCCAACTGAAATATATGTTTATTCCATTGCAGTATCCACAGATTCAGAAGAGGAGGAGGCAGGAGTGGCTGAAGTGGGCCAGGACATTCAGGAGGGCCCTCTTCGTCGTGGCCACCTCAGGGCCTGCACCAGCCACACCATGATGTGCCTCCCTCAGCGGCTCCCCCCTCAGTGGCTCCGCCCTCATCCTGGGCTCTGCCCTCATTTGGGGCACCGCCCTCATCATGGGCTCTGCCCTCATCTGGGGCTCCGCCCTCATCCTGGGCACCGCCCTCATCCTGGGCACAGCCCTCATCAGGGACTCCGCCCCCACCCTGGGCTCCGCCCTCATACGGGGCTCCGCCCTAATCTGGGGCACCGCCCTCACCCTGGGCTCCGCCCTCATACTGTGCTCCGCCCTCATACCGGGCTCCACCCTCATACGGGGTACCGCCCTCATCCTGGGCACCGCGCTCATCTGGTGCACCGCCCTCATCCTGGGCACCGCCCTCAGCCTGGGCTCCACCATGGGCCCCGGGAGTAAGTGCCCAGGCCCCGGGAGGAAGTGCCCTGGCCCCAAGTGCCCCGACCCCGGGAGGAAGTGCCCCGGCCCCGGGAAGAAGTGCCCCGGCCCCAAGTTCCCCCGGCCCCGGGAGGAAGTGCCCCGGCCCCGGGAGGAAGTGTCCGCTCTCTGGCCAATTACGGAACATCATGGCGCACATAGAACAAGAGGACCAGGCACAAAGCCAGAGAGCACGGCAAATGCTGGACATAAGCGAAAGACAATTGGCTGTTAGTAGTGCCATCCTGGCTGGCAACAGGGTGATCTCTGCCACCACCCGTGCTATATATGCTGAGATGAGGAGGCACAACCGAAGGATGGAGAGATATGAGGAACGCGCAAGCTGGGAGAGACGCGCATTGTTGCGTCAACTACATCGCCAGCCCATACCTCTCCAGCCTTCGGTTGTACAATCGCAACCTGAGATGTCTGCCTCCTCATCTCAGACATCGCCCACTCTTGAACCCCAGCCACCTGCTGTAGTGGCACCCCCTGCTCCCACACCACGTCGTGGAAGAGGGAGACGGGCTGCGGGCACAGACGGTGGGGGCCCGCTAACTCGGAGTAGGAGGTGTTAGGACCATCCGAGAAGGCCTCCTGACCACTCCTCACAGAATACTGATTGTTATATATGTTGACATAGTATTGGCTACAGAGTGTGTACATGTCTGGTTATGTTTAACATTTTAACAATTGATGTTCAATGTGGATTGACCTTGAGCTTAAATGCTGTATTTAATCATAATATTGTTCGGAATGATACATTGTTTTTGTCTTTGTAGGTGTTAATAGCCAAATCTCACAACTCTGAAGACATTTTCTTCATCTTCGAGCAGTACAATACCATCATGTGAGTAAACACTCAACCCAGTTCATAACGGGCATTCTATCAGGGTTATTCACCACTGCAGATGGCTCTGAAATGCAATATATGACTACATATCTTTTCACTAAGAAACATGACTGTGTGATCTTCCATTATAATGATCAGTGTCCCAGTTATAGAGTTGCACAGTCCCATTACTATCTGCTAATCCAAACCAGCAATTCCACATAAGTTTTTGTAGCATTCCATCCCGTTAACATTATGAAATTGGAGTCAGTTTTTTCATGTCATCCAAACCAAAGTGGCAATTTCCTTGGTTTGACATCATGATCAATGTGCATGTGTTTAGGGGTAATGTGAACAGTGTAACCTGTCTAGCCTTGGTACCACCCATTTAGAAGTGAGATGTGATATCAGCATGGCACAACTATTCCATATAGATAGTGATAGTACATTTTGCTGAAGGATTGTGTTCACAGTGAAGCATGCCTTGTCGTATTCCACATCCTAAGCATATTCCTGGAAGGCTGACTGAACAGGATAGAATAAATATGGTTATTACTGCTCGGAGATGATGTTCATGTTAGTTGGTTTATAGTAGTGTCAAAAGCAAAAACAATGTACTCTAATAACAGCTTATGATTGTTCTAACACCTCCTACCTCTGTTTTCCAGATTCACATCATCTATTGACCAATTCACACTGTGTGTGAAATCGCTTAGTATCACATGATCCCTGTTTTATAGTGTCTGTTTATTCTGGCAACCATATGGTTGTTGTATGCGCATTAATGGTTATGTTGATTAAATGTCGTGTTATATGCTGTTGGCTGCTGTGGGGTCCTGACCACATGTGACCCTAGGAGATGCTATGCATTACCCTCATGATGTTGTCTGTTTCCTCTTCAGATGTCCTCAGATTTGCCACAGCCCCTTGCCATACTAGGATCTCTTCACAACACACACATGATATTAATGCACAGTCTTGTCCATTTCTGTTTGTACTCTGTGTATGAAATAAAGTATGATTATGTTATACTGTTATCACTGTTTCTGTGTGTTTGTACCATATCATGCTTTCTAGTTGAGAGAATACAGATAGAATGAAGTGTCATTGTTCAATACATATATCTGTGTGTGTTTACATAGATACATATGCTACATTAATCTGTACCTTGCCAATATACATGTAGGTGCAAGTCGGAGGGGTGTGAATTCTGAAATCATGTCTATAGACATGCAGGGTTGTCTATAATGACTTGAAGGGCTCAACTTGAATGATATGAATCGACATTCATGATTATGTAGTAATGTAAACGCAGATTGAACAGAATAGTTACACCACTAACTGATGGTGCTGAGCACATCTGACTTTCAGGGTAATTTACTTGTTACATGGTAAATATCCAGGATTACACAAACATTGAGTGAAAAAAAACGGTTTAATTGTTCACAAAGCCACACAGTGACAAACTACCACAGGCCTGCTCAGTATCATGGTGGAGGTGGGTAGGATACAGAGTTCCAGTAACACACGGAAATAGGGACATGGGGCCAGAATGCAAGCAGGGGGGATGACATTGGTATAGATGATCAGTTGAGGGGGGGATATACAGTGCATCATCCAACATGAGGCAATATCAGTTATATTATTAAGTATATAAGAATAACATTCAATATTCAAACCCAACAATACAGAAGGAGATATGCTCATGGGGAGAAGTAATCTGTAGTCTTGTGTGTGCGCGCAACACACACTCCTATGCAACTGCAGAGGTAGAAGTGCTCAATCAGTCAATGTTAGAACCCCCGTAGGTCATGTCACTGGAAATGGCACTATGAGAGAAGACTCTACATACCTAAGTTTGGACACTCAGATGGGAACCTGACCAGGACCATATCAGTGTGTTCAAACTAATTTCATGTGTTAGCAGAACTACCAACAAACTGGCCAGTTCGAGGTGTATTCTGTTCTGTGAATGAGCATCTCTATTATCTGCTGTTGCATATTCATAACTGAAGGTAAACCGAACCTCATTAACAGTTATGTTCCAAGGCTAGAGTTACTCTTCCCCATATGTACAGGGAGGATCACATCAGCACTGAGGAAGAGATCTGGAAGGAAGTATGATACAGGCTTCACAATAGTCCAAGTAGAGGATAGAATTTCATATCTAAAGCAATAGGTACATATACATCGATGTAGAGGATGTGATATCACACCCGATGCAACACATGATGACTGACATATGAACATACATGATGCAATGTGACAATAGCATAGTCCTGGAACGTGGGAATGCTCATCATTCCTTGTTCTGACCGTGGAAAGGTACTCATCTTTGCGATCTGAAACATACAAGGAACATGTCAATATTTACATTGCACATGCTCCCGGAGCGCTTACTTCGTCACTTACAGTGGTTATAAAAAGTCTACACACTCCTGTAAACAAATTAGCCAATGAAAAATAATTTCAGAACTTTATCCACCTTTAATGTGACATATAAACTGTACAACTCAATTGTAAAACAAACTGAAATCTTTTAGGTGGAGGGAGGAAAAAAACAAAGAAAACTAATGTGGTTGCATAAGTCTGCACACTCTCTTATAACTGGGGATGTAGCTGTGTTCAGAATTAAGCAATCGCATTCCAAATCGTGTTAAATAGGAGTCAGCATACACCTGCCATCATTTAAAGTGCCTCTGATTAACCCCAAATTAAGTTAAGCTGCTCTAGTTGGTCTTTCCTGAAATGTTCTTAGTCGCATCCCACAGCAAAAGCCATGGTCCACAGAGAGCTTCCAAAGCATCAGAGGGATCTCATTGTTAAAAGGTATCAGTCAGGAGAAGGGTACAAAAGAATTTCCAAGGCATTAGACATACCATGGAACACAGTGAAGCCAGTCATCATCAAGCAGAGAAAATATGGCACAACAGTGACATTACCAAGAACTGGAGCTCCCTCCAAAATTGATGAAAAGACCAGAAGAAAACTGGTCTGGGAGGCTACCAAGAGGCCTACAGCAACATTAAAGGAACTGCAGGAATATCTGGCAATTACTGGCTGTCTGGTACATGCGACAACAATCTCCCGTATTCTTCATATGTCTGGCGTATGGGGTAGAGTGGCAAGACGAAAGCCTTTTCTTACAAAGAAAAACATCCAAGCCAGGCTGCATTTTGCAAAAAACACATCTGAAGTCTCCCAAAAGCATGTGGGAAAAGGGGTTATGGTCTGATGAAACCAAGGTTGAACCTTTTGGCCCTAATGCCAAAAGATATGTTTGGCACAAAAACAACACTGCACATCACCAAAAGAACACAGTACCCACAGTGAAGCGTGGTGGTGGCAGCATCATGCTTTGGGGCTGTTTTTCTTCAGCTGGAACTGGGGCCTTAGTTAAGATAGAGGGAATTATTTTTCAGTTCCAAATACCATTCAATATTGGCACAAAACCTTCAGGCTTCTGCTAGCAAGCTGAACATGAAGAGGAACTTCATCTTTCAGCATGACAACGACCCAAAGCATACATCCAAATCAACAAAGGAATGGCTTCACCAGACGAAGATTACAGTTTTGGAATGGCCCAGCCAGAGCCCAGACCTGAATCCAATTGAAAATCTGTGGGGTGATCTGAAGAGGGATGGGCACAGGAGATGCTCTCGCAATCTGACAGATTTGGAGTGATTTTTCAAAGAAGAGTGGGCAAATCTTGCAAAGTCAAAATGTGCCATGCGGATAGACTCATCCCCAAAAAGACTGAGTGCTGTAATAAAATCCCAAGGTGCTTCAACAAAGTATTAGTTTAGGGGTGTGCATACTTATGCAACCATGTGATTTTCTTTTTTTGATTTTTTCTTCACTCTACCTAACAGATTTCAGTTAGTTTTTAAATTAAATTGTCCAGTTTATAGGTCACATTAAAGGTGGAAAATGTTCTGAAATTATTTTCTTGGTCTCATTTTTTTACAGCACAGAAACCTGACATTTTAACAGGGGTGTGTAGACTTTAGACTTTTTCGATCCACTGTACCAATATATGTTGCTCATTTGATACAAACGTCTTCACTGTTCTTTCCCTACATATGAAACGAGCTACTCATCTGGCTAATGATGTAGGAATATCACATAGATTACACATTAATGCATCTTTGGAGAGCCAAATGTGGTGTTTTACCTTGGACACAGTCCCAAGCTCATCCACGAGGTGATTTGTTCCACCAGGACACGTGCGCTGTGGATCATCATTAGTTATCACCGCTTACCTATCTGATGTATTCTGAAAAGAGATAGGCCGATATTAATAAAGTGATTGATGTGTTATTTGTGTCCTTCAGCATACGTGGCCATATTATTACACAAATACTCACTATGTAGTTCACATTGATGTAGCAGTTCTGTTGCTGGTCACGACAACATCTCTGTAAGGTTAATATGATGTTAGGATTACAGTCACAAATTAGACAAAGTATGTGTTCTATTCGTATTGGATATCTCTTATTAATAAGAAGTCATTGCCGGTTAGTGAGTTATGCCATGTTGCTACAGGGTGCCAAAATCTGGATTTCGGCATGGTCTCATGTAAACAAGTCTAAAAAGCTGTGTCTGGATATATTTCAGTAGTAGTCACGTCTCCAGCCAGTCAGCAGCAGCCACCATGTTGGGTTTGGCTGGTGATCCATATTGGATCAAACTGAATAAAGTCGAATCATGGGGAAATAACCAGAGGACTCAGTTTTGTCTTATCGTGACTGGTTCTTGATCTCCAAAGTATGTGTGTATGGTATTTATCTACGACATTTTGATCCTATTTCATGTGGTTTGGCAGGATCAGACAATGTGAACAATCCTGGTCCGTAGAGGTTGTAGGTGACTTTAAAAAGGGATTGGGTATATTTTTACATTAAAAAACCAAACAGGCATTAGGGGCTATCCTGGATAAATAGAGAGGGAGTATTGATCCAGGGATGAATACGATCACCAATATCTGGGGTCAGGAAGGAATGTTATATTTTTCTGCCCTGTGTAGACAATTGTCAAAGTTTCACTTTTTGTTTTTCTGTTACTTCCTCTGGATCAATTAACAATAAATCTGCATATTGCAGATCATAGATCTATAGAGGTTGAACCTGATGGACTAAAGTATTTTTTCAATCTAAATTACTAGATAACAATGTAACGTGGGGCATATATACATTGACATAGTGGGATATATAATCCACTCAAATTATCTATGCCATTGATGTTTATAACCGTCAGTACTTAAGATGTGTATGGGAATGTGTGCTTAGTTACCTCTAACTGATCATGTGGCTTGTTCCAGTGTACAAACATCGACAAAGTCAAGGAACTCTCCTCTACTGTGGACTGGTTGGAATTCTGTATGACAAGAGCGATGGATAAAGGTTGATTTGGGAGTTAGGCCTAATCCAGATACATTAGACTGTGTTCCATGCATATTGGGTATGTACTTACATGTGAAGTACTCACGAATTAGTCGGGCACGTTGTTGTGACCCCTGCAGATTATCCACTTCTGGGGGAAATAAAGGCTCTTCCTCCCCATGTAGCGGAGCCGCATCAATGTCCCCCAGACAGTTGGCCTGTACTGCTATATTGTGCAGACAGCAGCAGGCAACGATGATGCGACAAACTTTCTGGGGCTTGTATTGTAGAGCACCCCCAGTGGAATGTAAACATCTGAAGCGCATCTTTAGTACACCAAAGGTGCGCTCAATTACATTCCGGCAGGTTTTATGCGCAGCATTATACCGCACCTCTGCCCGAGTATAGGGATTGCTCACAGGGGTCAACAACCACAGCAAACACCCATATCCTGCATCACCTGGTGGAAATAAAATATGATGTTGATATGAATAGGATGTTGTGATGTTTGACAAAGCATATGCCCAAATATCATCATCATGACCTATCAACACATCCCTGTGGCTAATACACAGTTAAAGATATATGTAAGGGAGATGGATCATGAATGCATCTGATAGGATAATTAGTAGTGTATTAACACATGTATTCTATATGAAGCTTCAGATCAATTACAATGTGATTTCCACAAATGTAAAATCCAGATGTTCACACCCACAGGACGCTTACATGAGGCGGAGATACAAGGGAAATACAACAGGG
Source organism: Discoglossus pictus (assembly GCA_027410445.1). Taxonomy (NCBI): domain Eukaryota; kingdom Metazoa; phylum Chordata; class Amphibia; order Anura; family Alytidae; genus Discoglossus; species Discoglossus pictus. The sequence goes on from CM050172.1 coordinate 19,946,144, forward strand.
TACATATTGCGACCCTTCTGGTAGAGAGCACGAAGTCACTGTTGCAGTTCTTGTACCGAGCACATGCCAGAGGTCTGAGGTGAAGCGTGATAGTGTATTCTTGTGAACGTAAATGTGATGCTAATTCAGGTGGAATTTCCCAGGGGCGTACACGATCAAACGCAAATGCCAAAAGACCTTGGAGATTTTGATAACTTCAAGGTAAGCTAATTCATGTATATTCCGGGATATATTCATGCAAGAAAAAGTTTGCCAAACACTATTAATTCTCCTCTATCAGATGAATTCTGAAGTCATCTCACTTACATAGCCCTTCCAATAACACACAACACGTTATGTAGACTAGAGATGTCCATGTCACAGGATACAAGGGAATGCATCAGAACATAAACCTAATGATTAATCAATTGTGGTTTTTGTCATATGTTGTTGTGAACTGCATGTTGTTTGGCCAAGCTAACACAGGGTTATGGCCAGCAATGAGCTATTATGTTCTGGCTTTGGGAGTATTACTCCGTAATGCACATGTGAACATCAGAGCAATAGAGGGAAACATGATGTACCGTATGTGTTATTGTATCCAGTCATAGTAAGATATGGTTGACTGCCATTACTAATGTGTACTCACCCAGTAGCCATCCGGATGGAAATCTGCCGGACTCAAATATGTCACATATTCCGGATGCACGCAGGATATAGGCATCGTGAGCACTTCCCGGGAAGCCTGCATACACACCTTGTATGCGCATGTTCGCATCGCAAACAACCTGGACATTGATTGAATGATAATGCTTACGATTTCTGTACAGCGCTTCTTGCTCTCTAGGAGGTATCAGTGCCACGTGTGTACAGTCAATAGCACCAAGCACATTGGGGATACCTCCTAATTGGAAGAATTCGAACTTCACCTTCGAGATATCTTCAGCAGTGTTAGGGTAACTGATGTATCTGGCAGCTTTCCGACCAATAGCACGGAGGAATGCACTCAGACAATCGAGAGGCTTGGCTGAGACATTCCTCCGGCTATGCTCAGGGTGGTCTGAAAGCTACCAGAAGCAAGGAGGTGTATTGCAACTAACATCCGTGTCATTCCTGGGATGGCTCTACTTGCCCCTGAACGAGGCTCAAGGTCCGCTCTGAGAACCTCATAGAGCTCCCCAAGACTGGCACGGGTCAGCCGAAAATGCTCATACACCTCCCCATCAGTTAACTCCTCTAATGTGAGTCTCTCCCTGTACACATTGGGTGCCCTTCGCCTCCTCACAGGCTCCTGGCCAGGCTCCCCCGCTTCTGCCTGAGCCACCACATCCTGTACTCCCCCCAGCAGCTGATCACCGACAACATTGTCAGCCTCCCTGTGTGCAGGTGGCCCTATATCCCTCTGTCCCTGTGCTACTGGAGCTCTCTCTCCTCCCTGATCCACCCCCACGAAACTAGGCATGGCCTGTGGTAATTCCCTTGCCTGGCTTGGTTCTGCCCCAGCATGGATCACATCACCACTCACACCCTCATTCACTCCCAGACACTCCTCTCTGCCACTCCCCATCACCCCCTCAATCACACACCTTGCTTCCTGGTCTTCATACTGTGCTAGGTGAGATGCACAAAAGCATCTCAACCTCATCCGCCCACTCATCCTGTCCATCATCCCTCTCACATGATCATCCATGCTGTTTCAGACATGCTGATGACTTGTTGGGGATGGGGTTATATAGCTTGGTGACTGCATGACCTGGTATTAGGCACGTTAATTTCTGCTTTGCCATTGGTCACCTGTGGATCTTTACATGGCATTCCAGCTGATGATTTTACGTCAAGAAGCCTCTCAACCTATTACATACGCACTTGGCCGCATGTAATTGGCTGTCCCAACGTGGGCCGCCAAGTGCGTATGTAATTGGCTGAGAGACTTTTGGCGGGTTTTTGCGCCATCGCCATTGCCACGTTGGCCCGCCAAAAGCCTCTCAGCCAATTACATACGCACTGGGCGGCCCGCGTTGGGACTCTCAGCCAATTACATACGCACTTGGCGGACCGCGTTGGGACCCTCAGCCAATTACATACGCACTTGGCGGCCTGACACTATAAGTGCGTATGTAATTGGCTGAGTCTGTTGGTGCCCTCGCAAGCTGATAAGGGGACGTCCTAGCGAGACACGCCTCTCAGCCAATCACGTACGAGCTAAGAATTTGATTGACAGTATGAGCTTATAAATGTGATTGATACAAACCCATGCGCTGACTGTGTTGTAAGAGCCATTGGAGTTAGCACGCAGTTCCAGGAGCAGGTGGGAGAGAGTTTGAGTTGTGAGATTAGTGGTTTGGAGAGAGGTAGATTACTTTTTTGTCTTGTTTCTTGTTTACTTCCTAAGTATTTACATTTAAGAAATACACATATTTACAGATTTCACATATTTGCAAGACACATAGATTAAATAACACACATAGAGACATATATATATAGTTAGGACACACACCCCACACACCCATCCCCCCCACCACACCCCATCCCCCAACACACCCCATCCCCCACCACTTATTAAATACACATAGCACACACATCTTTTCTTTCCAACAGACATTCCAGTAATACTTTTATTTCTTTATCGTTATATTGATTTGTAGGCGCACTCTTTTTGATTGTTTTGTATTTCATTACTAGCATATTTACACGTAAGAGTTACACATATTTACACATTACACATATTTGCATGACACATAGATTAAAGACACATAGAGACATACATAGCGTTAGGACACACACCACACACCTCCCCCCCCCAACCTTTGCACCACATCCCCCAACAGTTATTAAAAACACATAGAACATACACTTTTTTTTTCATCACCTATATAACAGTTACACTTATTTTGAGTTATCCTTATTTTGTTATTATTTCAGCATGGAGGGAGGAGATAGGTGGAGAGAGGAGGAGAGAAGCGGAGAGTGAGAAGAGTGTAGTGGAGGATGGAGGAGAGGTGGAGGAGGTGTCCCCAGAGGGGGTGGAGGAGGTGTCCCCGGAGGAGGAGGAGTGGTCCCCGGAGGGGGAGGGGTCCCCGGAGGGAGATGCCAGTGCAGGCACTTGGACAGGAGGGACAGAGGGGAAGGGGCCTGTTCCCAGGGGGCGGTGTAGTTTGGGGAAGGGACAGGCCTCAGGAAGAGTGCAGGGAGGCCAGGGTCCCCGAGCACAGTCGAGAGAGCAAGGGGCTATTGGCAAGGGCAGGCGCAGGGCCGTAATTATACGCCCCAGGAGAATATGGTCCTCCTGGGTGCGATCCGTGACCGGCCCGTCATCCTTGTTGCAAGGGAAGCGAAGCCTGGGCCTAAGGCTCAGGCTTGGAAGGAGGTAGTGGAATTGATGAAGGAGGTGTCCACGGTTCCTAGGGGCTTGAGGTCCTTGAAGCACAGATATGTGGATATCAGGGCCACGGTGAAGAGGGAGATGGCCAGAGAAGCTGAGGGACACAGTGTCACCTATAAGGAGTGGGAGAGGATCGCAAGGGACTTTCTGAGACCATCGCCCGCAGCTGGAGCTTCATCCCCGGTGGCCCAGCAGGACCCAGCCTCCAGTTCAGGTGAATATCACATACACCAACATGCCACCACATGTGCATCACACACACTACACATGGTGACCAACAAGGACAGTGACATGTCAGCTCCATGGAATTAACAAGGGATGGATGGCAGTGTCATTAAATCCATGAAGCTGACAAGTCAATGTCATTCCTAGCCACCCCAAGAGTAATCAAGCAATAGATTCCATGTACTGATGTGCCCAATGCAGCCTATGCAGTTACAGACCGCAGAAGAAATACAGACAGCGTTAGGAGCCAGGAGAGGTCAAGACAAGAAACCAAAGAATAGATCCAATCTAGCAAATGACAGCTAATGTGAGTTGCAATTAGGAGAATCATCCATGTTCAGGCCTAGATGTCAGATAGTTAGGAGTGAAACCGCAGAAGAAATACAGACAGCGTTAGGAGCCAGGAGAGGTCAAGACAAGAAACCAAAGAATAGATCCAATCTAGCAAATGACAGCTAATGTGAGTTGCAATTAGGAGAATCATCCATGTTCAGGCCTAGATGTCAGATAGTTAGGAGTGAAACCGCAGAAGAAATACAGACAGCGTTAGGTGCCAGAAGAGGTCAAGACAAGAAACCAAGGAATCGATCCAATCTAGCAAATGAGAGCTAATGTGAGTTGCAATTAGGAGAATCATCCATGTTCAGGCCTAGATGTCAGATAGTTATGAGTGAAACCGCAGAAGAAATACAGACAGCGTTAGGAGCCAGGAGAGGTCAAGACAAGAAACCAAAGAATAGATCCAATCTAGCAAATGACAGCTAATGTGAGTTGCAATTAGGAGAATCATCCATGTTCAGGCCTAGATGTCAGATAGTTAGGAGTGAAACCGCAGAAGAAATACAGACAGCGTTAGGAGCCAGGAGAGGTCAAGACAAGAAACCAAAGAATAGATCCAATCTAGCAAATGACAGCTAATGTGAGTTGCAATTAGGAGAATCATCCATGTTCAGGCCTAGATGTCAGATAGTTAGGAGTGAAACCGCAGAAGAAATACAGACAGCGTTAGGTGCCAGAAGAGGTCAAGACAAGAAACCAAGGAATCGATCCAATCTAGCAAATGACAGCTAATGTGAGTTGCAATTAGGAGAATCATCCATGTTCAGGCCTAGATGTCAGATAGTTATGAGTGAAACCGCAGAAAAAATACTGACAGCGTTAGGAGCCAAGAGAGGTCAAGACAAGAAACCAAAGAATAGATCCAATCTAGCAAATGACAGCTAATGTGAGTTGCAATTAGGAGAATCATCCATGTTCAGGCCTAGATGTCAGATAGTTAGGAGTGAAAACATATCAATGTATTGATCAGCATACTAATGACATGTACCTTTCTTTTCTCTATTTCAGCATCCAGTAGGAGGTCTGGGTCCAGTGATGAGCCAGAAGCGGGGCCGTCAGCCCCCGCCCCGCAAGAGACCGCTCAGGGGGAGGAGGCTACAGGCTCATCCGAGGGCCCTGGCTCTTCGGAGGGGGAGGTCGTGGTCGTTGACAGCCCCCCGGTCCAAAGCCCGACTGTTCTCCTCCAAAGACTTGCCATCTCGCCGGGGCTCTCAGAAGTAGTGGAATATGCCACAGCTCCTCCTTCCCCACACACTGAACCACCGGGGACACCAACATCAGAGACCCTGTCTCCACCCGGGTCCCAGGTCCTCCCCACTCTCTCCCCGCCATCTTCCCACCCGGCCCTGCCAGCAGGACCCGAGCCCCCCCCCACCACCAACGACCGAGGCTGCGCTGCTGGAGTTGTTGGCCCTCGTGAGGAGTATTGATGCCAACATCTCTGGCATGAGGCGCAGCCTGGACAGGCGTTTTAGGGAGGATAGGAGGCATCATCGGAGGCTGGAGCAGCATTTGGTCAGGCTGCTGGGAACGGGGCAGGTCACCAGCCAACAGCAGCCTGGCCCCTCCTCTCCTTCCACCATGCCTCCGCCGCCACCACCACCCGTGGTGCCACTATCTCCTCCAGCTCCCCCACCACCAACAGGGAGACGGCGTCCGGCCGCGGACGAGGCAGGTCCTGTGCCCAGGCAGAGGAGGACCTAGGGGCAGTGGACATAATTGTGCCTTCTCAACAGCACTCCTCATTGACCATCTATTGGTCACAATGCTGACCTCATCTAGCCTGGCTACAGAGTTTTGGATCTTTGCCTATGTGATGGTGATATTTTTGTATGCAGATGATCCTCTTCTCTGTGGACACGTAGGGTTCGGTTGAACATGCCACCAATTGATGGTCACTGGGGAATGCTGTTGGGAAGGGATGCTGCAGTCCCCTTTTTTTTAGGCCCTTAGACTTTAGGTTTTCTCTTTGTTTTTCTTTCCATTTGTTTTGTTTTAGGTACAATTCAGGCCCATGAAGGCATCTCCTACATCTGCAAGCATTGTGGAAGAATTATATGAGGCGTAAGGTTTTCCAAGTGCCTCTCAGGTAGACATTACTCCAATGACAGCCCCCTCCTTAACATGTAGCTCCCACAATCTTAAAGCTATCATATTGCCAGATATCTCAGACATGATTATTGTTAGCTGAAATGTAGACTAATACCGCTATGGCGGTGGACTTGCAAAGTCTCACAATGGCATGTTAATGACAGCCAGCATTAATATATGCACTAATAAAGCATGTCATCCTGACCTCAATATCGGTCTGAGAACAGATCTTTGGGTCTGATGTAAGAAATAGTGAATCCGGCTGCTGACCTTTGTGTCCTGTCCATATTAATGGGTATTTGCCCATATTACTCATTATCCAGAGACCTACTGTAGCTAATAGTCAGTAATGCTTGCAGATGGGAATGAGGTGAGTTGGTATATTGGTACAGTATTTAGCACTTTACTGTACATGCATTGTCATTATTTTTTTTCTATCCTCCTCCGCCTTTTTGTTTTTTGTTGACCATTCATTTTTGTGGGCAATTTCACACACCCCACTGTATGTGTGAAACTGGATTGGATTACACAGTCCAGAGGTTGAATCATTTGTTCAATTGAACAGATCCAGACAAGTTGTAAGTGCCATGCACTCTAATGGTTTCTTCAGTTAAATGGAGTGATTTGTGATTATCCTTTTTCTCATCATATTCCGGTGGCAGCGGTGTACTGACCGCATGTGACCCTGGTAGGTGCTATGCATCATGCTTATTCTAGACTATTAGATTGACCCCTGTAGGTATCCCCTTTTTTTGATTTAGCCCCTTGCTCTCTCGGGACCAGCCCACACCACACCCATGATATTAATGCACAGTCTTGACCACTGCTGATTGTGGTCTGTGTCCAAAAATAAAGTTTTGTTATACCGTTCTGTGAATGCACAGTCTTGACCACTGCTGATTGTGGTCTGTGTCCAAAAATAAAGTTTTTTTATACCGTTCTGTGAATGCACAGTCTTGACCACTGCTGATTGTGGTCTGTGTCCAAAAATAAAGCTGTGTTATCCTGTTCTCACCATGTCGGTGTGTTTTCAATGGTTGGGGTTAGGGGACATCCACATGCATCACATTAGTGTCACATTACTATAGCTGTAAACTAATGAGCACTAGTTAACCTGCAATAGATCCATACATACTAAGAGGAATAATAGTCCTAATAGCATTAGATATCATATAATGCATCTAATTGATCTACAATCTAGGCATAATAAAGGGTTAATGCACAGGCCAAGTACAATTAGCGGGACTGGGGAGTAGGAACATTCCCCTGAGGGCCTAACAGGATAATGATAGGTGATACTGCAGTGGCTTGTCAGTTCCTTCTCCAGTGATTTGGTATTTGTCCGTCCACTCTGCTTTCACACGCACTTCCCCAACATCACTTAGCAATCGAAACTAATGTAAATTGATGAATAGCAGAACATAATGGGAGGTCAACAAATGGGAATGAATGGACATCTTGGCACATGGCCACCAGCAATGGCGTGGGACTTCCTTGGATAAGAGTAGTGGCGATTACCCTTGATGGAGGTGAGTTGGCTGGTGCTCATTGTGCCTCTGCAAACCCTGTGTGTGTTTGCTGCCCTTGTGGGTGGGAGAGTGAAAGCAGAGTGACAGCAGAACTGACAATCCACTCCGGTCTCACCAGCATAGGAACCTTGTAAGTAAGCAGTGACAGAGGGTCAGAGACAGTCAGACCCGACCGAAAGACCAAACAAAAAGGTATTGTGTATTTCAATGAAACTGTGAGCTATCCCATTAAGGGCCATTGTGGGTGGGAGAGTGAAAGCAGAGTGGACGGCCAAATCCCAAACCACTGGAGAAGAAACTGACAATCCACTCCGGTCTCACCAGCATAGGAACCTTGTAAGAAAGCAGTGACAGAGGGTCAGAGACAGTCAGACCCGACCGAAAGACCAAACAAAAAGGTATTGTGTATTTCAATGAAGCTGTGAGCTATCCCATTAAGGTCCATTGTGGGTGGGAGAGTGAAAGCCGAGTGGACGGCCAAATCCCAAACCACTGGAGAAGGAACTGAGAATCCACTCCGGTCTCACCAGCATAGGAACCTTGTAAGAAAGCAGTGACAGAGGGTCAGAGACAGTCAGACCCGGCCGAAAGACCAAACAAAAAGGTATTCTGTATTTCAATGAAGCTGTGAGCTATCCCATTAAGGGCCATTGTGGGTGGGAGAGTGAAAGCAGAGTGGACGGCCAAATCCTAAACCACTGGAGTAGGAACTGACAATCCACTCCGCTCTCACCAGCATAGGAACCTTGTAAGTAAGCAGTGACAGAGGGTCAGAGACAGTCAGACCCGACCGAAAGACCAAACAAGAGGTATTGTGTATTTCAATGAAGCTGTGAGCTATCCCATTAAGGTCCATTGTGGGTGGGAGAGTGAAAGCCGAGTGGACGGCCAAATCCCAAACCACTGGAGAAGGAACTGACAATCCACTCCGGTCTCACCAGCATAGGAACCTTGTAAGTAAGCAGTGACAGAGGGTCAGAGACAGTCAGACCCGACCGAAAGACCAAACAAGAGGTATTGTGTATTTCAATGAAGCTGTGAGCTATCCCATTAAGGGCCATTGTGGGTGGGAGAGTGAAAGCAGAGTGGACCGGCAAATCCTAAACCACTGGAGAAGGAACTGACAATCCACTCTGGTCTCACCAGCATAGGAACCTTGTAAGTAAGCAGTGACAGAGGGTCAGAGACAGTCAGACCCGACCGAAAGACCAAACAAGAGGTATTGTGTATTTCAATGAAGCTGGGAGCTATCCCATTAAGGGCCATTGTGGGTGGGAGAGTGAAAGCAGAGTGGACAGCCAAATCCCAAACCACTGGAGAAGGAACTGACAATCCACTCCGGAATCACCAGCATAGGAACCTTGTAAGTAAGCAGTGACAGAGGGTCACAGACAGACCCGACCGAAAGACTGAACAGGACATATTCACATACTCCATGTTCCCCCATATTTGTGTTCCCAAATGTAGATGTGATGAGCAACATGTATACAAAATAACAGGGTTAATATGGCATTATTTTGAGGTTTTTGTGTTTTTATGTAATCAGGTAGTGTGTCTTTAATTTTGCTTTATGTAAGCTGCAGCATGGCTTTTCATTCAAAATGTAACAACTAATTGGTTGTATAATGCCTTTGCTTTGGTGGGGGGAGGGGATGGTGAAATCAATTGTAATGGCCTTCCATGCTTTTCCTCTGTTAAACTCACTTTTACATTTTTTAGTTGTCTGTACGTAATGCGTAAACCATTTTACTGGTGTTTTTTGTGCACTTAGAGATTTTGCGAGATACGAGCGTCTATGCAAGGAATTATTTTCCGCTACTTACTACGTAGCGCTTTTCGGAGGCAATTCTCGGCAAAGGAGTCCGAAATTACGCAAGTCAATCGCAAGTCGACTCGTATTATGTAAATCGCGTTACGATGCGCATTTGCGAGATACGATTTCATACGCAGCTCGAATTTAATAGGGCCCAAAGTGTTCTGAAAACATTGGATCTTGGCCAGTATAGCTGTATAATGAATAAATAGCATACAGTTTCAATGAATTTAATATATTTTGCACATTATGTGCTTTTAAACAGTTTTTTTAATTGTAATATAACCTTAAAAATCTTTTCTTTAGATTTTTTTTTAATAACCCAGTTTTTTACCAATTACTGTATTTATTTGCAACTAGTTTTCACAAATATCAACCTTTAAAAAAAAAAAAAAGGTATAAAAAAACACAAATATTAAAACTTATTTTATAAATTTATCAGATTTCAGGTTTTATATTTTCTGTAAGCAATTTTATTACACTGTTGGTCAGATTTAGTCGACAATATTTGCTCAAAAATGCAACAATATTATTTGTTCACCGGTTTCCTATATGAATACCAATATTCAGCATACACCATTCTAGGAGATCAACAACCAATCTCCTCTATCAAGCAACACAAATTCACATGACAATCAAAACATACATGATGTCCTCACACATAGATAGATGTCAATCTAGCTCACACACTTCCAAACACTGTAAACATATGTTCAAACACACTCAACAATAACACAGAACAGAGGACCAATCTTCCTTGTCCTCAATTTGTCACACAGCACTCACTGCACAGTACTCACACTCAGTACTCACAGTACTCACATTCACATACATGGGCCCAATTCATTCGTGGTTCACTCCTTCAGCCTTTTTGATTCACTTCAACACCATTTGAAATTAAAGTAGAAAATTTTAATTCCTTTGTCAATCCGTCAATCAGCACCACTATGCAGAACCCAGTCTAGACATTACTCACCTTTCTAGGGAGGCTCACCTGTATTATCCTTTATTTACCCTATCGACTTCCTAGGGAGGCTCACCTTTTTAATCTTTATTATCTTCATCGCCTTTCTAGCGAGGCTCACCTTTTTCTCTCGCCTTTAATTAGGAAGGCTCACATCTGTTAGGCTATATCTATTTTAATTAAAATCTACAGCGTTTATTAAAATAATACCTTGTCAGGTATAACATCTAAATCAATTCTACTTTATATTCACTTCAACCACAGTATCTGATATTATAAAAAAAAATATCTATATACAGGGACACATTGAACATCTCCAAACTCTGTACTTCACATTTTAAACAAGACCACCCTTTTTTTTCAGCTGTCATTTGCACTTCAAACCCCTCCTCTCATTTGCTCCTGGCAGCTCTATAAGAGGTTGGATCTTCTGACATAGGCTGTGAGGTGTCAAAAGTGGAGTCGGAAGGAGTGGGTCGGTCATTAGGCATGACGTTCTCTACGTCACTAAGCTCCACCCACTTGGATGGGGCTAGTTTCAACACACTTTTTGCTTTCCCACTGTTCCAGTAGTACTACAGTATAGTAATTGGCTTCAATGTACTCCTTCCACACTCCACCACCGACTTCTATTACAGAGTCCTATGTGAGGTTTTAAGCCTGCTCCCCCACTTTCTCCACTTGGAACACATAATTTCCACAGGAAAAAAAAAAAAATTCTTGCTGGCATAAAAATCTGTTGATAATAAAACATAAACACAGGATCCAAACATATACAGACAAGACACAGCAGATAATTACATAATTGTGAGTTCACGAAACTTGCATGCACATAAATGTTTTTAAATTACTTTGTAAGAACAAAAAAAAACAACAACCAACTTTGGCAAATCATATAGATATATTAATCTTAAATATATTGTATTTATCGGCATATAACACGCAACGGCGTATAACACGCACCTCATTTTAAGAAGGGAATTTCAGGAATTTTTTTTTTAAAATAAAGAACTTTGAAGCAAAATCCTCAACCTGCCTCCTCATCCTTAACCCCCTCCTCATCCTCCCTCCTCAACCCCCTCCTCAAACCCCTTATCCTCAACCCCCTCCTCCACCCCCCCTTCTTAACCCCCTCGTCCACCCCCCATCCTCAACCCCCCTCCTCAACCTCAACTCCCCTCCTCATCCTCAACCCCCCTCCTCATCCCCCCTCCTCAACCTCAACCCCCCTCCTCAACCTCAACTCCTCATCCTCAACCCCCCTCCTCATCCTCAACCTCCCTCCTCATCCTCAACCCCCTCCTCAACCTTCCTCCTCATCCTCCTTCCTCAACCCCCCCCATCCTCAACCCCCTCCCCAACCTCCCTCCTCAACCCTTCTATCCTCAAAACCCCTCCTCAACCCCCCATCCTCAAATCTCAACCCCCCCATCCTCATCCTCCCTCCTCAATCCCCCTATCCTCAACCCCCTCCTCAACCCCCCTCCTCAACCTCAACCCCCCTATCCTCAACCCCCCTCCTCAACCTCAACCCCCCTCCTCAAACTCCCTCCTCATTCTAACCCCCCCTCCTCATTCTAACCCCCCCCCTCCTCAACCTAAACCACCCTCTCCTCAACCTAAACCCCCCTTAATACCTCCCCCTCACTTACCTGCTTCTGTTCCGGCCTCCGCTCCTTGACCCGGTGACGTCACATGTGCGCCAGCGCCCCCCGTCATTAGCATATACCGGGTGTCGGCACCCGGTATATGCTAATGATGTGGCGCGCTGGCACGCATGTGACGTCACCGGGTAAAGGAGCGGAGCGGAGGCCAGAGCAGAAGCAGGTAAGTGTGTGTGGAGGGGGTATTTAGGGGGGTTTAGGTTGAGGAGGGGGGGTTAGAATGCAGAGGGGGTTTAGAGTGAGGAGGGAGGTTGAGGATGAGGGAATATCGGCGTATAACACGCACCTATCATTTGCCCCCTATTTTCAGGGAGAAAAAGTGCGTGTTATACGACGATAAATACGGTAATTAAACCAAAACAAACCAAAGCAATACAAAACAACTTTATTTGGCCACCAAACTTGTAAAAATATATAATATAAATTCAGCTTCTCAAATTACATATTACACTCTATGGGGATAAATACACAGGGCCCTATTAAATTCGAGCTGCGGAAATAATAGGTGAAAACGCAAGTCCTACGTAGTTGAAAAATGAAACCGTTTCCGACGCTATTAAATTCCAAGTGCTGCGAGATACGAGCGATGGATGCGAATGCGTACACGTTCGTATTTGCGCATGAGGTACGATATCTCGGATCACTTTGCGTATGAAAAGAGCGCGAAATACGTGATACGTACCACTTAACCTGACGGCAGTATGCCTTTAAAAGGGAGCCAAAACAGAACATAATTGACTGTGCTGGAGCTTTTGCAAGTAGACACACAGGTCTAGGCGTTGGTGGGTTTTTGGTGGAGAGAGGAGAGAGAGAAGAGAGAGGAGAGAATTTAAATTTTTGATCTTTTGAACTAGCAGATAATTTAACCCTTTGTTTACAATACACATAATTACTGATATCACATAATTCACACACATAGATTAATACGTACACATAGATACACCTAGTGGTAGGCCACTGCACACCTACACCCCCCCCCCCCCCCCAAGACCTTCCTCCCCCCACACATAATACTACACATAATACTTGCATCTTTTTTACCTCCTAAACCAACACAAATATTATCTTGATTTATCGTTCATTTATTTTCTGAGGAGTTTAGAGGAGAGGAGGTGGTAAGGCAAGAGAGGCACGGAGGAGAGTGAAGAGAACATCTGAGGAGAGGAGGAGAATGAGAGGAGGAGGAGGATGAGAGGAGGAGGAGGAGGACGGAGAGAGCAAGGAGGAGAGCAGGGGGGGAGGGAAGTGCCCCCAGAGCTAGGAATTCAAGTGGAAGGAGCAGAGGGTCAGGGGCCTGATCCCTTGGTGGGAGGTAGTGGGGATGAGGGAGCGGCCCCAGGGATAGAACAGGAAGACCAGGCACCGTCTGTAAGGCAACGGGTTGTGGCAAGGCCCAGGGCCCCCAATTATACCCTAGAGGAGATCCAGGTTCTCCTCAGGGAAATCTGTGCCTGCCAGGTGATTATATGTGGTGGCAGAGACATTAATGCAGGAAAGAAGCAGCAGGCCTGGTCCCAAATTGGCAGAGCTGTGTCGGCAGTAGGGGTCACTAATAGGGACTGGAGGGCAGTGCGGCACAAGTTCGATGATTTAAAGATTGCTGTGAAAAAAAAGATGTCCGATGAGGCAGCAGCTGCACGTCAGACTGGTGGTGGGCCCGCGGTCCCTTTTGTTTACAATGAATGGGAGAGGACAGTGATGCGCTTCATCCCTTCTGAATCTGTGGTGGGAATACCAGGGCAGATGGACACAGATCGTCCTAACACCCTGCAACGTGAGTATCATATCACACACATGGTTGGCTGAGATTGTGGGGGGATGGGCTGTCCAAAAGCCTGCAGATAACATGCTGTATGTATGTATAAATAGGTTTGTGTTCTGGCTGTTGTATATAATGAGCTGTATCCCTCTAGAACAGGGGTGGGTAAAAATTTGCCTGTGCGGCATATGTGGATACAGACTCTGTAGCACTGCATGTGTGTCATATACTGTCCTAACCTGGCCCATGTCTCAGCTGCATATTAACAACCATTGCTGGAAACTTGTCAGATTGGTCAGTCTCACACACTGCACAGCAGATGCAGCAGAACACGTGTCTGAGGCACATGCAGTACACATTCATATAAACCATGATCCACAATGATCATTATGCAGCCCGTGGCTCATCTGTGTAACACAAGCACCACAGTCACTCACAGGTGACCATGATGTCAATGATATGTAAATGCATAGCTGGCAATTGTGTATGGCAACCAACTTAAAAAATATGTTTATTCCATTGCAGTATCCACAGATTCAGAAGAGGAGGAGGCAGGAAGGGCTGAAGTGGGCCAGGACATTCAGGAGGGCCCGGGACCATCCACATCACTGGCTTATACGGAGCGGGAAGTGATGCCCGGGCACTCTTCGGCGTGGCCACCTCAGGGCCTGCACCAGCCACACCATCCTGTGCCTCCCCCCTCAGCGGCTCCACCCTCATCCTGGGCTCCGCCCTCATCATGGACTCCACCCTCATCTGGGGCTCCACCCTCATCCTGGGCACAGCCCTCATCATGGGCTCCACCCTCATCATGGGCCTAGCCCTCATCATGGGCTCCACCCTCATCATGGGCACAGCCCTCCTCATGGGCTCCCCCCTCATCTGGGGCTCCGCCCTCATCATGGGCTCCACCCTCATCTGGGGCTCCGCCCTCATCATGGGCACAGCCCTCATCATGGGCTCCACCCTCATCATGGGCTCCAGGCTCACCCTGGGCACAGCCCTCATCATGGGCTCCAGGCTCACCCTGGGCACAGCCCTCACCCTGGGCTCCGCCCTCACCCTGGGCTCCGCCCTCATACTGGGCACCGCCCTCATCCTGGGCACCGTACTCAGCCTGGGCTCCACCATGGGCCTCGGGAGGAAGTGCCCCGGCCCCAATTGCCCCGGGAGGAATTGCCCCGGCCACAAGTACCCCGGGAGGAATTGCCCCGGCCACAAGTGCCCCGGGAGGAAGTGCCCCGGCCACAAGTGCCCCGGGAGGAAGTGCCCCGGCCCCAAGTGCCCCGGGAGGAAGAGCCGCGGAGTCGCCGGCCGCCGAGTCGCCAGCCGCCAGCCCTCCAGGCCCTCTGACACATCTCCCTGGCCAATTACGGCACATCATGGCTCATATAGAACAAGAGGACCAGGCCCAAAGCCAGAGAGCAAGGCAAATGCTGGACATTAGCGAAAGACAATTGGCTGTTAGCAGGGCCATCCTGGCTGGAAATAGGGTAATCTCAGCCACCACACGTGCTATATATGCTGAGATGAGGAGGCACAACCGAAGGATGGAGAGATATGAGGAACGCGCAAGCCGGGAGAGACACGCATTGTTGCGTCAACTACGTCGCCAGCCCATACCTCTCCAGCCTTCGGTTGTCCAATCTCAACCTGAGATGTCTGCCTCCTCATCTCAGACATCGCCCACTTTGGAACCACAGCCACCTGCTGTAGTGGCACCCCCTGATCCCACACCACGTTGTGGAAGAGGGAGACGGGCCTCGGGCACAGACGGTGGGGGCCCGCTAACTCGGAGTAGGAGGTGTTAGGACCATCCGAGAGGGCCTCCTGACCACTCCTCACAGAATACTGATTGTTATAGATGTTGACATAATATTGGCTACAGAGTGTGTACATGTCTGGTTATGTTTAACATTTTAACAATTGATGTTCAATGTGGATTGACCTTGAGCTTAAATGCTGTATTTAATCATAATATTGTTCGGAATGAGACATTGTTTTTGTCTTTGTAGGTGTTAATAGCCAACTCTCACAACTATGAAGACATTTTCTTCATCTTCGAGCAGTACAATACCATCATGTGAGTAAACACTCAACCTAGTTCACAAGGGGCATTCTATCAGGATTATTCCCCACTGCAGATGGCTCTGAAATGAAATATAGGACTACATATCTTTTCACTAAGAAACATGACTGTGTGATCTTCCATTATAATGATCAGTGTCCAGGCTATAGAGTTGCACAGTCCCATTACTATCTGCTAATCCAAACCAGCAATTCCACATAAGTTTTTGTAGAATTCCATCCCGTTAACATTATGAAATTGGAGTCAGTTTTTTCATGTCATCCAAACCAAAGTGGCAATTTCCTTGGTTTGACATCATGATCAATGTGCATGTGTTTAGGGGTAATGTGAACAGTGTAATCTGTCTGGCCTTGGTACCACCCATTTAGAAGTGAGATAAGATATCAGCATGGCACAACTATTCCATATAGATAGTGATAGTACATTTTGCTGAAGGATTGTGTTCACAGTGAAGCATGCCTTGTCGTATTCCACATCCTAAGCATATTCCTGGAAGGCTGACTGAACAGAATAGAATAAATATGGTTCTTACTGCTCGGAGATGATGTTCATGTTAGTTGGTTTATAGTAGTGTCAAAAGCAAAAACAATGTACTCTAATAACAGCTTATGATTGTTCTAACACCTCCTACCTCTGTTTTCCAGATTCACATCATCTATTGACCAATTCACACTGTGTGTGAAATCGCTTAGTATCACATGATCCCTGTTTTATAGTGTCTGTTTATTCTGGCAACCATATGGTTGTTGTATGCGCATTAATGGTTATGTTGATTAAATGTCGTGTTATATGCTGTTGGTTACTGTGGGGTCCTGACCACATGTGACCCTAGGAGATGCTATGCATTACCCTGATGATGTTGTCTGTTTCCTCTTCAGATGTCCTCAGATTTGCCACAGCCCCTTGCCATACTAGGATCTCTTCACAACACACACATTATATTAATGCACAGTCTTGTCCATTTCTGTTTGTACTCTGTGTATGAAATAAAGTATGATTATGTTATACTGTTATCACTGTTTCTGTGTGTTTGTACCATATCGTGCTTTCTAGTTGCGAGAATACAGATAGAATGAAGTGTCATTGTTCAATACATATATCTGTGTGTGTTTACATAGATACATATGCTACATTAATCTGTAGCTTGCCAATATACATGTAGGTGCAAGTCGGAGGGGTGTGAATTCTGAAATCATGTCTCTAGACATGCAGGGTTGTATATAATGACTTGAAGGGCTCAACTTGAATGATATGAATCGACATTCATGATTATTTAGTAATGTCAACGATGATTGACCCGAATAGTTACACCACTAACTGATGGTGCTGAGCACATCTGACTTTCAGGGTAATTGACTTGTTACATGGTAAATATCCAGGATTACACAAACATTGAGTGAAAAAAAATGGTTTAATTGTTCAC